>PQXH01000276.1:0-40067 GCA_004786125.1 Botrytis tulipae
TTATTATTATTATTATTATTATTATTATTATTATTATTATTATTATTATTATTATCATTTCAGATTTGGATATACCCCATTTAAGCCTGTGTATAGATTACTACTTCAAAAAGCTTATTATTTTTGAATAACTTCAAAATTCACATTTTGATAAAATATAGGAATATAAATCTTATTTATTCTTAGAATTCTAAAAGTTGCGTAGTACGAGTGTAGGTATAGGTTCTGAGTGGTATTAAAAATAACTATGGAGAGTGCTAGCGAGGTTGTTGTTATTTTTAGCCACGAAGGGCCGAGAAAAAGCTCGTTATTTATAATATAGAATCTTGACTTCAAATCTTGATTTTTTATAATTTGAAAAAAGGGTAGAGATCGAAATTTAGTATGTATTATTATATTCGAGATTTTGATATAGAAGTAATATTGATTGGATTTTATATTAAAAATAAAATGTAAATGTTGAGTTAAATTCAAGGAATCCTAATGATCTGATTGGTCAATAAGTCTTTGTTAAGCGACGGAGCCCATTTTCAGCGGTCTAGGGGATAAAATAAAGAATATTTTATTTAATTGAAATCCTTTATTAGCTCTTCATTCGAAATTTGAAATTATTATTTTAATAAATTTAGAATATTATATAGAAACTAGGGGGTGGCCACATGGCTCATCGAAATAGGACTACTCCCACAGCATACATTTTCATTAGGAATACCAATATATGAATATTGAAAACACAAATCATAACCACAAAAATAAAAACAGAATAGAGTCAACTCTAACAAAACCCTTGCACACCTTAAACCTTATTATCGAAAAATTGGGATGTGATCTCTATATTAACCTCATTGTTATTATCAAAATCCTTCTTTTGGAATTTATATTACAACTATTAGTAATAATTAAAATAAGAATATAAAAGATAATTTATAGTAATACAATATATATCGACAAACTAGGTAAAAGAAAATACAATAGATTTCAAAGCTTTACTCTATTGAACTTGTATAGTAATCTCAATAATAATAAAAGTATAATATAACCTTTTAATCATAATACATATAACAATCTCAAACATATTAAAAAGATTACGATATTCAAAAGAAATTTTAGCGGGCTAATCAATGTTATTGGTATTAGCAATAATAAACAGCTTTTTATAAACTTGAAGACTATAAATAGCTATAAAAGTATTAAGATTCTAATTAATATTATAAAAACCTGAATTATTTATAACTCTTCAAATACTCTCCTTATAAATAATAATAGTATATAAAGCAGTTATTATAATATTCATATAGTTTATAGGAATTTATATAAGAAATTGAATTATTAATTATACTTTATTAAAAACGAAATTCAAGAATGGAATATATATATATTGTAGTATACACCCCTTTTAATATAATAATAAGAATATTTCCTATAAATATAAATATAGATTATAATAGGATTATAAGTGAGCTAGTATAGGTATCTGATATAACAATTATAAAAAGAGTATATAATAAAATAAAAATAAAAGAGAAATTTTTGAATATTAGTCTTCTTTTTAAATAATATTCCAATAAGGGTTTATTCTAGGAATAATAGGAAATTATATAAGATAATGAAGTTCAGAAAAGTAGTGGAATATAATATAATAGGATTTTGAGAATATATAAAAGAATATATATCCTATTACAAAAAACAAGTGAATAATAAGCAGAGAGTTAGATAAAATAAATAAAAAGAAAAAAGTTAAGGAAGATAAAAAGCAAATAAAAAAACGCAATTGTTATAAAATAAAGGTAAATAATTATAGAGTTATATTATATTATTATATTAATAATATTAATAATAAATATAATAAATATAATAAATATTGTTATATTAATATAGGGGAAAAGGAGAATTTATATTATTAAATAGAATAATAGTAAGTTATATATTATCAATTTATAGAATAAAAATAAAGCTTTTAATATTATTATTTTCGAAAATATAGATATTATAGGCTATAAATGTTAAATAGAATGAATATATAGTATAAATAATTCAATAGAATACCAAGAGGGGGTAGGTTTTTAATATCTGTTTCTTATCTACTTTATTCAATTAGATATAGATATAAACACATTATATAATCTTAGTATAGCTATATAGACCGAATCGATTATGAATTTACTACTACTACTATAGAAACTAGTCCAAATAGAAAGTGACAAATATAATAATCATTTTTCTCTATCATAATATTGATTGGAAATTAATAGAGAAAATGATTTCAAATCAGATTTATGATATACACTACCTATATATATTTATTAGAAGCTATACAAGAAATAGGAAAAAGTATAAATAAATAACTTAGATCCCTATTCTAAGATCTTATTCTAATACTAAATATTATATATTAATAAATATATTCGATATCAAATTAAGCTTTTAATATTAGTGATTCTATATATATATTCTATACGCCTAAGCTTCTCATATATTATTATCATAATAATATTCCCAATCAAGCCTATTTTATGCCCTGCTAAGCGCATAACCTGTAATATCAATAATGTAAGTAGCGATTTATAATCGATTAGAAAGCTTTCATAAATGTATCTATTGTTTTTAATAAATATTAATTAAATCACTTAATATTATTATTATTTTAAAACATTTAATTATAATAATAAAATAATAAAAACTCAATATTATAAGAAAAAATTATATATTCTTTATATTCTTCATATAAAAAAGAGTATTCTTATAATATAAATAAAGAATTCTTATTACGGGGCAGGCAGGTAGGGATAGGGCTCTAATAACTTTACTTTAATTCAGCAAAGTTATATTAATTCAGATAATAGATTTAAATTTAAAGATTAAAATATAGTTTAAGGAATTATAATATAGAATCTTTTAAGTTAAAGATATATAGAATTTTTCTAAGTAAATTAACTTAATTGGGCTCTAGCTCATTTACTCTTTAATATAAATATTTAATTTGGTTCTTTTTGAAAGAATTAATATATTATGTGATTTTATGTTATAATATTACTTCCCTCCTAAAAATCAAGCTTTATTAAAGCAAAAATATTATAATTCAATTAAATGAATTCTAATTTATTAGAGTATTTTTAATAGAAATTGTAAATTAATTCTTATATATTCTCTAAATAATTTATAAACTCTTCAATTAATATTTTATAATTAATCTAATAAATTATATATTTCAAATAATATCCTCTATAATCTTTTCTCTTTTAATAAAAATTCAGAATCTTAGTAATTTCAAATTACTTTAAGTTATTAATTTCAATAAATAATGGTAATAGATTGTATTATTTAGAAATAGAATTATTATATACAAAATATAATAGATTGATATGAAAAATAGGGTGAATTTTTATTAAAATAGGGAGTTCTAATTTATAAATATAAAAGCCTATTAGATTTAGAATTTTAAAAAATTTAAGATTCTTTCAATTGAATTTCTTTTATAAATACAGAATCTTAATATTCTTTAAGTATTAAATTTAACTAATAATTAATTTAATCTATAGGTGTAAGAAAATAATTTCTATTTTAATAATAAATTCTTTAGTATTTTGTATAAGAAAATAAATATTTTGGGATGATATGAACTCAAAGCCCAAATGAAGATAAAATCTATAATTTAAGAAAAATGAGATTATTTAGATACTCTCGGATTAGATATTATTAATAAAGAATTTGATAAATAAAAACTATTCTATTTAATTATTTTATAAATAGATTATATATAATTAGAGATATTATTCTAATATTATATTAGCTTTTTTTAGTTTATTTATTAATCTTAGAATAATAAATGATTAATAGCTTGATAATAATACCCAAACATTTATAGATATATTTCCAGAATTCGGATATAAATTGGGCACCACAATTTGATATAATTATTAAAGATAAACTATAAAACTTTTAGATATTCTTTTGAAATAAATAAGCAATCTTTTTGGAATTATAGATATTATAATAAAATAAGAAATATTTTATTTTAATTAATTAATTAACTATTATTATAATAATATTAAAACCAATACTTTTGAATAAATATATAATAAAATCTATTGAGATATTTTGCTATACTCTTTAAGAAATTAGGAGTGAGTAGAGGATTCTCTTCTAACCCTTATAATTCGAGGTGGTGTAGTAATAACTATAATAATTGTGGATTTATTATATAATATAATTATAATATTCAAATTAATAATAATTTCGAAATAGTAGCTCAAAGATTTGGGTATAGTATAGATGATTAATAACAAATAATTTATAATAAAAGCGAAATAAATAGATTTTTAGGGAATTATGATTAGGAATATATAATTTCCTTTGATAATATAGTAAATTATTATTCTTAATACATTTAATAAAAGTTATCTTTAAATATTTTAAAAATTCTTTTTATAAAGATTTCAAAATAAATTTAAATATATGAAGAATGTGGGGGTCCGGGGGAATACCGACCGGGGCCGAAGGTCACGCGTATATAATATATCATATGACATAGTGAGAAACCAGACCTTTTCGGGCCCAATAAGAACCCTACAAATGCCCAAAATCCTTATATATACTATCTTTTTGATAATAAATAAAAGAATAAATAATTCTAATTTCTTTTTATAATATTATATAATTTATTATAGTTATAAGCCTAGTAAATATTTAAATTATAAAATAATCTTTTAAGAAATTTTTAAATAGTTCATATAAATTTGTAAAATTGAAATATATATATTATACTTTTATTTTCTTATAATTATTTTTTATTATTTATTCTTTTTTTTTATAATATAACTTTATCAATTTTTCATAAAGTTTTTTTTAGATTTGAATTTTTAAAATAAAAGCCAAACTAATTGCTTTTCTTAATAATAAAAAGAATTATAAAAATATTTTCTTAAATAATCATATTAAATAAATGGAATAATATAAAGAATTGAAAAGAAAAAGTAAAATTTCTGGGATTTGGAAATATATTAAGCTTAGTAAAGGTAATAATAAAATTAATCTTTCTTTAAAACCTATTTAACTAAAGCTATTTATAACTATATTTTGATTGGAATTACTTATTATTAACCTCTTTAAATAAAACAATATTATTATTAGAAAAACTGTAAATAATATAAATATCGTTTTATTTTAAAGATACCTAAAGAAATAAAAATAGCTTTAATTCTTATAGAATAGTAATTTTCAAATATATAAAATTAGATTTAAAAAATAGATTTAAGATAAAAAAGAGTATAATATAATTAAGATATAGATTATTGAATTAATATTAGCTATTATTTTGATAAAAATATAGAATATATTCATTATTAATAATAATTTATATTTTGCAAAAGTATTTATTATAATATTTCAAAAAAAGCTATAATTACTTAATAATAAAATATAAAAATTGATATATCTTAAATATATTAAGATTATTAAGGATATTAAATATATTTGTATATTAATAATTAAATAATATTAGAAATAGATTGAAATGTATTTCAAAATAATAAAATATAATATTTTAGAAATTATTAATATATTAGATATTAAATCCTTTTTGATTATGGTTATAATTAGATTTATATTAAAATAAACAAATTCAGAATTTTGAAATATTGTTATAGTATAATTTGAAAATTTCAATATAAAATCTTTATAAAAATATAAAGATATTTTTAGTATATTTATAATTACTTTTTTCTAAGTGGTAATAATTAAAGAAAGAAATAAAAATAGTATAAATTAATATTTAATATTTCAAAATGGATTTTCTAATATAAATACATTTGGATTATATTTATATATTAAATTTAATAAAAGATTCTATAGATAACCTAATATCTAATATTATTAATTAAAATATATACTTATTGAATTTAATTTGAAATTGATTTTGAGTATATTTATTAATCAAAATATAAAAGAGATATTTAGTAGAATTTAATTAAATAAATTTAAAGATAATTAAATTATTTGAAAAGAAAAGAAATAATTAAAAGCTTATATTAAGAAAAAGGAATATAAATTTTATTTCTTTTTTAAAAAATAAATAAATATTATTATTATTATTCTAAATTTAGATAATTTTGAAAAAATTGAATTATTTATTAATATCTACTTTATTCTCAAATTAATTAATTATTTATTTTTGATATCCATTTTAATAAATAATTGTAATATAATATATATTATAAATAATAAGAAATTATTTATAAAAGAAATATATTAGAAAATTGAAGATAAAAGGAAAATTTATATTAAATCCTTTTCCCTTTTAATAGAAAGCTATAATATAAAAGTAATTGAGAATTATCTTAAAGATAATATAAAACTAAATATTAGAAATTTAATTTTTAAGAATATTATTTATATTTATAGCTTTAATATTAATATTATTTTTAAAGTAATTTTTAATAAAATAGGAATTTAATATTATAATCTAAATTATATATTGAGAGAAAATAAAACTTTTAAAAAAAATAAAATTATTAAAAAATTAAAATATAAATTTATAATTATCTTTTTTAAATATAAATTTTTGTATTTTTATTTGTTTTCCCTTTATATTTCAAATAATTCAATTAATATTTTAATATATTTAATAACTATAAGAAAAATGTTGAAATAGTTTAGATAATAAAAAGAAGAGTATTTAAAATTAAAAAATAATTCAAATAATCTTTGATATAGATATATAGAATATTTGAATTAAAAAGTATTAGAATATTTAATTTATTTAATAAAAAATATTAAGATTATAGAAATATTTTATATTAAATATATATATTATATAGCAATTTATATAAAACAAATAATATTTCATTAGTTAAATATATAATTATTAATTAAATCTTTTTAAAAAGTATTTTAAAATCTTTTTGATTTTGAAATAAATTATAATAAATTGTTTTAATTATTATTAATTAAAAACAAATTTAGTAAAAAGATTTTTTTCTTTTTTTTATTATAAAAAATCTTTATATATATTTACAAAATTATTTGGAATTTTAATATTTTTATAAAAAGATAATATAAATTATCAATTTATATTTTATATTATAATAATAATACTTTAATTATTAGTATTAATAAAAAAACAAAATATTAGAAATAAATATAAGAATAAAATATAAATCTTGAATTTATTTCTATTTATATTTATAAATTAAATAATAATATTAAAAGAATAAAATAAAAAATATATATTAAAATAATAATAATATAAAAGAAAACTAATCTTTCTTTAAACCTTTAATTAAAAAGTATATTAATAATAATTTATTTATATAATATTAATTCCTTAAAAGTATTAGATTGAAAATCTCTAAATAAGAAATTGAATTTATAGTTTTATAAATACTTTAAATATTATAATTTAGTAATTATTTAAAAAGTTATTTTTGATTTATAATCAAATTAAAATGGGATATATATATATAAATATAAAATATATTTATTTTTTAAGGATAGAAAAACCGGGAGATATATAAAAAACTTTAAAATTTGTTTATATAAATTTATTAAATATTTTATTAAATATATAAATAAGAATATATATTATATTTAAATATTACAATTTAAATAAGTTATTATAATAAAAAATATAATATTTAATAAAAATATTTTCTTTTTATTAATTAAAGATTTTAATAATAAAATAAATATTAATATTATAAAATATATTATTAAATTATTAAAAAATAACGAAATCAAGAAATAATTTTTTATAATGGAATATAAAAATAAATTAATCTTTAATAATTTAAATAAGGAATTAATAGATTCAGAAATAAAAAATACTTTATTTATTAAAAAATTTATTTTTAATAAAAGCTAAAATTTAGGGGTAAATAAGATATAAATACTTTTTATAGGGTTAATAATATTTGAATATATTTTAAAACTAATTGATATTAATTGAAACAAATTTATAATTAGAAGAATTATTTTATAATTATTAAAATACAAATCTTTAATAATTTAGAATAATAAAAAGAATTTAAAGGAAAAAGAGCAAACTTTTAATTATAAGAATATTTTTATATATTTAGTTATAAAGTTATTACTAATAATTTATAATTTGATTATATTTTTATTTTATAATAAAAGTTTAAAGCTAGAAAATGAATATTATAAATTAGTTATTTATATAAGGAGATTTTATATTATAATATTATAATCAATATAATTAATTAAAAAAATTTGAATTAAAATTTAAACTATTATTAAAGAAAGATTGAGAATTAAAGCTATATAAAAAGTAATAAAAAAAAAAAGAATAAATTTATTAATTAATTTTATTTTCGATATGATTTTTAATAAAAAAATTATAATTATTTTAAATTCAAAACTCTTAGATATTAAAATAGAAAAGAATAAATTTATTAATTAATTTAATATAATTAAAAAAAAAACTTTTATATAAAATTACTTTTGTAATAATTAAATAAGAATAAAGTATTATTTTTTTTAATATTTTTTAATAATATTGTTATATTTAATTAATTTGAATAAATGCTTAAAAATATTATTAGTTTAAAATATAAGATATTAATAATTATATATATAATTATTATTATATTTATAAAATAATTTGGGAAAAGAAGATTAGATATTATATTTAGAATATTTGATTTTAAATTATTAATTATTTTTATTTTGATATTGAAAAAGGACTTTTTAAATTCAAATAAAGTTTTATCAATTTTATATATATATATAATATTATTATTAAAAAAATTGATAAAATATATAAATCTAGAAAAATATATTTTTGAATTATATTTCAAATATATAATAAAATTAAAAATCTAAAAATTTAAAAATATAAATTACTAAAAAATTATTAAGAGATCTAAAATCTGAATATATTTATTATTTCTGAAATAGATATACAATTATAAATTGAATTTAAATAATTATTTAAAAAAATATAAAACTAAATTAATAATACATAGGGATTTATAAAATATTTCAATTATTAAGATTATTTTTATTACTATTTTAATAATAATATTATTTTGAATAATAATAATATTTGTTATATAAAAAGATTTAGAAATAAAACAATTTGATATAATAAATATATATATAAATATATTTAGATTAAATACCTTCAAATCTATTATTTGCTTTTTATCAGATAGTTTTAAATAGTTGGATATAGTTGTAAAGATAAACCAAACTCTTTATAATTTCAAAAACTTTGTAGTATTTTGGTATAAAGAATTTATATTAAAACTAAAATGATTAGGTTTAGAGGGTAATAAAGAAGACTTATATGTTTATTATATTAAAAATAAAAAAATGAAATTATTGTTTTTTATAAATAACTATTTTATAATATATACAAAAAAAAATGAAGAGAAAGTTTTTTAAATTATAATTAAATTTGGGTATTACTATATACTGAAGGAATTGGGTGATATAAAATGGTTTTTGGATATTAGGATAATAAGAAATAAAAAATTGAGGAAATTATGGTTTATTTATAATATTTATATTAAAAAAATTATAAAGAAATTCAATTTTATAAAAGAAAAATATTTATTAATATTTTTATTTTTTTATAATTTATTTCAATATAAAGAATAAGTATTTGAAAAAAATATTAAAAGATTTTAAAAATTAATTAAATTCATTTTATATTTTATTATTATAATTTAAGTGAATATAATATTTACTATAAATAAATTATTATAATTCTTAAGAAATTTAAGTTTTATTTATTTAATTATAATAATAAAATTAATATCTTATTTTTGGAATATTAGATTTTTATTAATTGAATATATTAAGAGTGGTAGTAGTATAATATAATATATTGTAGTATTCGATTTTTTATTTATTGATAATCTGAAAATGAGGTGATTATTTTAAAAGTATATGATTTTAATGTATAAAGGTTTAGTAATATGAAAAGCTTTTTAATAAAATATTATAATTATATTAATAATAGAAACAGAACTTTTTAGTATTAAAAGGATTATAAAAGAGATTATAATATTTAAAAGATATTTTAAAGAAATATAACTTAAGATAACATTTATTTAAATCTTTTATAATAATTAATAAACTATTTGTTTAATAGTAAAAAAGAATTATAAAATTCAAATAAAACTATATTATATTAATATTTAAAATATATGATTATAATAAAAATACAAAAAAAAAAACTTTATTATTATTTATATATTAATAGATAAAATATTAATTAATAATTTAATAAAAATATTAATTAAATAGAAGTTTAAATATTTTTGTTTATTATTAAATTATTAAGATTTTTGTAAATATATTAAGAAAATTGATTAAAATATACTAAATATAATTATTATAACTTTATCAAATTTCGATAAAGTTATAAATATTAAATAAACTTATTAATATCAATTATATTATATTTTTTTTTATTTATATTTATATTTTCCTTTGTTTATAAATACAATTTATTATTATAAATAAATTAATATTTTATTTATTTAAAAATATAAATTTAAAAAATATTAACTGAATTCGAAAATATTTATTTAAAATTTATTAAATTTATTATTAAAACTATTTATTATTATATAATCATATATTAATATTATCTAAGGGTTAATAATATAAAGATATATAATAGATAGGGGATAAACAAAAGAAATATTACAAAAATCAATAATAATAATAAAATAAATAAATATAAAATAAATTATTTAAATAAAAAAAATATAAAAAAAAATGTATTAAAAAATGCTTAAAAAAGAAAATTTCCAATTTAAAATTGAAATAATTCAAATAGAATTGAAAAGGATTTAAAAGCAATATTTATTCAAATCAAAGCAAAAAAGCATATTTCCTAAAAAAAAGGAATAGATCGAAATAACAGATTAGTAAGAATAAAACTATTATAATTTTGAAAAGGGTTTTAGTTATTATTTCGAATCTAAAGAATGAAGACTTTTTGGGAGATAGAAGATTTTTTAATAATTATTAATAAATCAGATAATTTGATGGGTAATATATTGATTAAATTCTTATAAAAGGAATTAATTGTATTTTTGAATTTTGAAATAGATTTTGGTTTATTTATATAAATAATTATCTGAGTATATATTTTCCTTATATTTTTTATAGCTATATAAGAAAAAAATAGTATTTTTATTAAAGTAATTATATCCTAATAAATAATTGAATTTATTTAATTAATATCAATATTACTTTTGATTTTAATAAGTTTTTCTTCAAAATATTTATACGAATTCTTCAAATAAATCGTTTTATAATTCTAATAATTTTAATAAACAATAAAATTATTATAATTAAAATAATTCAAAGATTTATTTAATATAAGATATTTAAAACAAAGGAGGTAAATTGAGAAATTTATAATATCAAAACTAAAATTAATTTAAAAAGCATTTAAAATAAAAATAATACAAATTACTTATTAAAACTTAATAATATATTTCCTTTTCTTAAAAAAACTTCTTTTTTCTTTAACATAATTCAAACTAGAATTTTTAATAACAAATGGAGACTTATAGCTTTAATTAATAAATATAATTATTTTTTTGAAAAAACTGATTGGAATTAGATAAATATATTTTTTTATTAAATTTGTTATTAAAAGAAATGAAATTATTATAAACAGAAATATTATTTTTAAATTAAATAGAAATTTCCCTTTTTTTAAGTTTGTTATTATTGATATTACTATTATTACTATAATACTCTGCTTTTTCCTTATATTTATTATTTTTATATTAATTAAGAGAAAATAGGGAAATATATTAAAATCAATAAAGAAAAGTTTGATTAATATTAATTATAAATAACCCAGTATTATTTATTATAAAGAATTTATTATTAATAGATTTCAATATATATTGAAAAGTAAAAAGAAATAAGAAAGAAATTAAAGAAAATTATATTCTTTTTGATTTCTATAAAATAAGAAGTTAGTATTAATTAAAACAATTGAGGGCTATAAGAAAAAAGTTATATTATTATATTAGTTAGAAAAGATGATTTAGGGGATATAATTATTAAAAAAAACAAATTGGAGAAAGATTATATTAATATTAGAATAATTGAATATCAATATAAAAATGAGAAGAGAAAAGTCAATTATTATATATTTCCAAAAGTACTTATAAATCAATTGATTTATTATATTATTTATTATATTAATATTATAAATCCTTTTCAATTTTACAATAATAAAGATTGTGGATAATTATATAAAAACTAAAAACTCAAATATATCAAAATAATTACATTTGAATATTTTATAGTTAATAGTTATATAGAAAGATAATGAAATTCAAAAGAAAAGAGAAGATTGAAGATGGTGTGTATGACAAATGGATTTGTATTGAATGTGAATGAGTGGAGAGTGTTGTGTTTATATGTAGTTTTATGGTGTAGTATGGTAAACAATAGGCTTTTTCTCAGGGTAATGAATAATTATATTAATTTGTAATATAATTTATGCTTTATATTATAAGGGAATTAATAGAATAGAATTACAATTATAAAATGAGGTGATGACTTTAAGCTTTATATTGATACTTCGATATATAAGGAATTGTAGAAATAGGGGGTGTATAAAGAATATAGGGGTTTGGGAGAATATCGACTGGGGTCGAAGATTATATGTATATAATATATTATGTGATATAATAAGAAACTAGATCTTTTTGAGTCTAATAAGAGCTCTATAGGTACCCAAAATCTCTATATATATTATCCTTTTAATAGTAGATAAGAGGGTAGACAATTCTAATTTCTTTTTATAATACTATGTGATTCACCACAAAATATAAAGTTGATTTAATAGTTTTTACAAAATAAAATAAATAGATTAATAAAGAAATCTGAAAGAATTTTTTAATTTTTTAATAATATTATAAAGTCAAATATAAATATAATAAATGAAATTATAGATTTTATAACTTTACTATTTTCTAATAAAATTATATTATTATCAAAATCTAAGTAGTCAATAATATTAATAGAATTGAGATTTCTCTGGTTATAGATAATTATAGTAAAATATATTTTCTTAATAATCTTAAATTCAATTGGAATGATGATAATAGGGAATAAATAAGAATTTAGGTTTTTTCATTTTAGAATAATATAACTTTGATATAAAAGATATTTATTTCTTTTCTTAAAGAAATCTTTTAATCTTTTAGTTAATATATCAAATTTGATATTTAGTTTTCTAGAATAATAGATAATTTGAAAATTAAATTGAAATAAAAATTCGGATTAATAAGTTTAATAATAATTTAATAATTTTATTATTATAAAGTACTTCAAATTTCTATAATTAATAATTACTTAGATTAGTAATATAATATTTTTCAATTTAGAATATTATTCCTTGAAATAATGAATAATAGCTAACAATTCTTTATTATAAATCTTATAATTATATTTGGCTGTTAAATGTTTTTTAGAGAAAAATATAATAGATTTTAGAACTCCTTTATTATTGTATTAAGAGAATATTTCAGCAGATATGTAGTTGGAAACATTAATTTTCAAAATTATTTTCTTTTCCCAATTAAAGGTAGTTAGAATAGGCATTTTGATAAATACTCTTTTTAATTGATTAAATATATTCTAGTAGATAGAGTTTTTGTGGTGAATCACATAGTATTATAAGAAGAAATTAGAATTATCTACTCTCTTATCTATTACCAAAAGAATAATATATATAGGGATTTTGGGTATTTGTGGGGTCCTTATTAAATCCAAAAAGATTTAATTTTTTATTATATTACATAATATATTATATATATATGATTTTTAACCCCAATTAATATTCTTTTAAACCCCTATATTTTTTATATATTTCCTATTTTTACAATTCCTTATATATTGAAATATTAATATAAAACTTAAAATCATTATCTTATTTTATAATTATAATTCTATTCTATTAATTTTTTTATAATATAAAATACAAATTATATTATAAATTGATATAATTATTTGTTATTTTAAGAAAAGATTTATTATTTATTATGTTATATTATAGGGCTATGTGTAAATATAGTACTTTTTATTTATTTATATTTAATATGAGTTTATTTGTTATATATACTATTTTCAATTTTCTCTTTTCTTTTGAATTTCATTATCTTTCTATATAGCTACTAATTATAAAATATTCAAATATAATTATTTTGATATACTCAAACTCTTAATTCTTATACAATTATCCATAATCTTTATTATTATAAAATTGAAAAGGATTTATAATACTAATATAATAAATAATATAGCAAATTAATTAATTTACAAATATTTTTAAAAATATATAATAACTAATTTTTCCCTTTTTATTTTTATATCAATATTGAATTATTTTGATATTAATATAATCTTTTTTCAATTTGTTTTTTTTAATAATTATATCCCCCAAATCATTTCTTTTAATTAATATAATAATATAATTTTTTCCTTAAAACCCTTAATTATTCTAATTAATATTAATTTCTTACTTTATAAAAACCAAAAAAAGTATAATTTCTTTTAATTCCTTTTTCATTTTTTTTTATTTTTTAATATATATTAAAATCTATTAATAATAAACTCTTTATAATAAATAATACCAGATTATTTATAATTAGTATTAATTAGACTTTTTTTATCAATTTTAGTATATTTCCCTATTTCCCTTTAATTAATATAAGAATAATAAATATAAGAAAAAAACAGAATATTATAATAATAATAATAATATTGATAATAACAAACTTAAAAAAAAGGAAATTTCTATTCAATTTAAAAATAATATTTTTACCTATAGTAATCTTATTTCTTTTAATAATAAATTTAATAAAAAGATATATTTATCTAATTCTAATTAATTCTTTAAAAAAATAATTATATTTATTAATTAAAATTATAAATCTTTATTTATTATTAAAAATTCTAATTCAAATTATATTAAAGAAAAAAGAAATCTTTTTAAAAAAAAAAGATATATTATTAAATTTTAATAAATAATTTGTATTATTTTTATTTTAAATATTTTTTAAATTAATTTTAGCTTTAATATTACAAATTCTCTAATTTACTTTTTTTATTTCAAATATCTTATATTAAATAAATCTTTAAATTATTTTAATTATAATAGTTTTATTATTTATTAAAACTATTGAAATTATAAAATAATTTATTTAAAGAATTTATATAAATATTTTGAGAAAAGACTTATTAAAATCAAAAATAATATTAATATTGACTGAATAAATTCAATTACCCATCAGAATATAATTACTTTAACAAAAGTATTATTCTTTTCTTATATAACTATAAAAAATATAAAAAAGATATATACCTAAATAACTACTTATATAAATAAATTAGAGTTTATTTTAGGATTTAAAGATATAATTAGTTTTTTTTATAAGAATTTAATTAATATATTATTTATTAAATTACTTGATTTGTTAATAATTGTTGAAAAATCTTTTGTTTTTTAAA
Source organism: Botrytis tulipae (assembly GCA_004786125.1). Classification (NCBI taxonomy): domain Eukaryota; kingdom Fungi; phylum Ascomycota; class Leotiomycetes; order Helotiales; family Sclerotiniaceae; genus Botrytis; species Botrytis tulipae. Next base: position 15,511 of record PQXH01000276.1, read on the forward strand.
AAGCTTTTATTCTTTAAATTCAAAATAATAACTGGGATCTTTTTTAGGATTGTAATAATTTTATTTCTGCTAATCTGTTATTTCAATCTATTCCTTCTCCTCAGAAAACATACCTTCTTATTTTAATTTGAATAAATATCGCTCCCAGATTCTTTTCGATTTTATTCGAATTATTTCAATTTTAGATTGGAAACTTCCTTTTTCAAGTATTTTTTAATATACTTTTTTTTTATATTCTTTTTATTTAAGTAATTTATTTTGTATTTATTTATTTTGTTATTATTATTGATTTTTATAATATTTCTTTTATTTATTTTTTATTTATTATACATTTTTATATTATTAATTCTTAGATAATATTAATATATAGTTATATAATAATAAATAATTTTAATAATAAACTTAATAAATTTTAAATAAATATTTCCAAATTCAATTAATATTTTTTAAATCTATATTTTTAAATAAATAAAATATTAATTTATTTATAATAATAAATTATATTTATAAATAAAGGAAAATATAAATATAAATAAAAAAAAATATAATATAATTGATATTAATAAGTTTATTTGATATTTATAACTTTATTGAAATTTAGCAAAATTATAATAACCATATCCAATATATTTTAATCAATCTTTTTAATATATTTACAAAAATCTTAATAATTTAGTAATAAACGAAAATACTTGAATTTCTATTTAATTAATATCTTTATTAAATTATTAATTAATATTTCATTTATTAATATATAAATAATAATAAAACTCTTTTTTTCATATTTCTATTATAATTATATATTTTGAATATTAATATAATATAACTTTATTTAAATTCTATAATTCTTTTTTACTATCAAGCAAATAATCTATTGATTATTACAAAAAATCTAAATAAATATTACCTTAAGCTATATTTCTTTAAAATATCTCTTAAATACTATAATCTCTTTTATAGTTTTTTTAATATTAAGGAATTTTGTTTTTATTATTAATATAATTATAATATTTTATTGAAAAGCTTTTTATATTATTAAATCTTTATATATTGAAATTATATATTTTTAAAATAACCACCTCATTTCTAGATTATTAATAAATAAAGAATTAAATATTATAATATATTATATTATATTATTACCACTTCTAATATATTTAATTAATAAGAATCTAATATTTTAAAAATAAAATATTAATTCTATTATTATAATTAAATAAATAAAACTCAAATTTCTTAAAAATTGTAATAGTTTATTTATAATAAATATTATATTTATTTAGATTATAATAATAAAATATAAAATAGATTTAATTAGTTTTTAAAATCTTTTGATATTTTTTTTAAATACTTATTCTTTATATTAAAATAAATTATAAAAAAATTAAAATATTAATAAACATTTTTCTTTTATAAAATTAAATTTTTTTATAATCTTTTCAATATAAGTATTATAAGTAAATTATAACTTTTTTAGTTTTTTATTTTTTATTATTCTAATATCTAAAAACCATTTTATATTATTTAACTCCTTTAATATATAGTAATACCTAAATTTAATTATAATCCAAAAAACTTCCTTTTTATTTCTTTTTATATATATTATAAAATAATCATTTATAAAGAATAACAATCTCATTCTTTTATTTTTAATATAGTAAATATATAGATTTTCTTTATTGTTTTCTAAATTTAATTATTTTAATTTTAATATAAATTCTTTATATTAGAATGTTATAAAGTTTTTGAGATTATAAAAAATTTAATCTATTTTTATAATTATATCTAATTATCTGAAATTATTTAATAAAAAGTAAATAATAGATTTAAAAATATTTAGTTTAAATATATTTATATATATATTTATTATATTAAATTACTTTATTTCTAAATCTTTTTATATAATAAATACTATTATTATTTAAAACAATATTATTATTAAAATAATAATAAAGATAATCTCAATAGTTGAAGTATCTTATAAATCCCTATATATTACTAATCTAGTTTTATATTTTTCTAAATAATCATTTAAATTTAACTTATAATTATATATCTATTTCAGAAATAATAGATATATTCAAATCTTAAATCTCTTAATAATTCTTTAATAATTTATATTTTTAAGCTTTTAGATTTCTAATTTTATTATATATTTAAAATATAATTCGAAAATATATTTTTCTAGATTTATATATTTTATTAGTTTTTTCAATAATAATATTATATATATATATAAGATTAATGGGATTTTATTTAAATCTAAAAAATTCCTTTTTAGTATTAAAATGAAAATAATTAATAATTTAGAATTAAATATTCTAAATATAATATCTAATTTTTTTTTTTAAATTATTTTATAAATATAGTAATAATTATATATATAATTATTAATATCTTATATCTTAAATTAATAATATCTCTAAATATTTATTTAAATTAATTAAATATAATAATATTATTAAAAAATATTAAAAAAAACAATATTTTGTTTTTACTTAATTATTATAAAAATAATTTTATATAAAAGTTTCTTTTTTTAATTACATTAAACTAATTAATAAACTTATCTTTTTCTATTCTAATACCCAAGGGTTTTGGGTTCAAAATAATTATAATCCTCTTATCAAAAATCATATTAAAAATGAAATTAACTAATAAATCTACCCTCCTTTTTTTTATTACTTTTTATATAACTTTAACTCTTAATCTTTTTTTAATAACAATTTAAACTTTAGTTTAAGCTTTTTCAATTAATTATATTAATTATAATATTATAATATAGAATCTTTTTATATAAATAACTAATTTATAACATTTATTTTCTAGCTTTAAACTTTCATTATAAAATAAGAATATAGCTAGATTATAAACTATTAATAATAACTTTATAATTAAATATATAGAAATATTCTTATAATTAAAGATTTGCTCTTCCTTTTTTAAATCCTTTTTATTATTTTAAATTATTAAAGGTTTATATTCTAATAATTATGAAATAATTCTTTTAACTATAAATTCATTTCAATTAATATTAATTAATTTTAAAATATATTTGAATATTATTAACCCTATAAAAAATACTTATATTTTATTTATCCTTAAGTTTTAACTTTTATTAAAAATAAACTTTTTAATAAATAAAATATTTCTTATTTCCAAATCTACTAATTTTTTATTTAAATTATTAAAGATTAATTTATTTTTATATTTTATTATAAAAAATTATTTTTTAATTTTGTTATTTTTCAATAATTTAATAATATATTTTATAATATCAATACCTATTTTATTATTAAGATTTTTAATTAATAAAAAGAAAATATTTTTATCAAATATTATATTTTTTAATATAATAATTTATTTGAATTATAATATTCAAATATAATATATATTTTTATTTACATATCCAATAAAATATTTAATAAATTTATATAAATAAATTTTGAAGTTTTTTATATATCTTCTAGCTTTTTTATTTTTGAAGAATAAATATATTTTATATTCATATATATATATTTCATTTTAATTTGATTATAAATTAAAAGTAATTTTTCAAATAATTACTAAATTATAATATCTAAAATATTTATAGAATTATAAATCTAATTTTTCATTTGGAGATTTCCAATCTAATATTTTTAAGGAATTAATATTATATAAATAAATTATTGTTAATATACTTTTTAATTAAAGGTTTGGAAAAAGATTAGTTTTTTTTTTTATTATTATTATTTTAATATATACTTTTTGTTTTGCTCTCTCAACATTACTATTTAACTCATAGATATAAATAGAAATAAATTCAAGATTTATATTTTATTCTTATATTCACTTCTAATATTCTATTTTTTTATTAATATTAATAATTGAAATATTATTATTATGATATAAGATATAAATTAATAATTTATATTATTTTTTTATAAAAATATTAAAATTTTAAATAATTTTGTAAATATATATAAAAATCTTTTATAATAAAAAAAAAAAGAAAATCTTTTTACTAAATTTGTTTTTAATTAATAATAATTAAAACGATTTATTATAATTTATTTTAAAATCAAAAAGATTTTAAAATATTTTTTAAAAGGGTTTAACTAATAGTTATATATTTAACTAATAAAATATTATTTATTTTATATAAATTACTATACAATATATATATTTAATATAAAATATTTTTATAATTTTGATATTTCTTATTAAATAAATTAAATATTCTAATATTTTTTAATTTAAATATTTTATATATTTATATCAAAAATTATTTAAATTATTTTTTAGTTTTAGGTACTCTCCTTTTTATTATTTAAACTATTTCAATACTTTTTTTATAATTATTGAATATATTAGGGTATTAATTAAATTATTTGGAATATAAAAGAAAAACAAATAAAAATACAAAAACTTATATTCAAAAAAAATAACTATAAATTTATATTCCAATTTTCTAATAATTTTACTTTTCTCAAAAATCTTATTCTCCTTTAATATACAATCCAGATTATAATATCAAATTCCTATTTTATTAAAAACTATTTTAAAAATAATGTTGATATTAAAGCTATGAATATAAACAACATTCTTGAAAATCAAGTTCCTAATATTTAACCCTACATTGCCTCCAAAATAGTTTTCAATTATTCTTATATCATAGCCTTCTATTAAAAAGAAAAAGAATTCAATATAGATTTTCCTTTTATTTTCAATTTTCCGATATATTCCTTCTATAAACAATTTCTTATCATTTATAATATATATTATATTACAATTATTTATTAAAGTGAATACCAAAAGTGAATGATTAGTTAATTTGAGAGTGAAATAAACGCCAATAAATGATTTGATTTTTTCAAAATTATTCGAATTTAGAATAATAGTAATAATATTTATCTATTTTTTAAAAAAAGAATAAAATTTACACTTCTCTTTTTTAATATAAACTTTTAATTATCTCTTTTTTTTTTTAAATAATTTAATCATTTTTGAATTTATTTAATTAAATTTTATTGAATATTTTTTTTATATCTTAATTAATAAATATATTTAAAATCGACTTTGAATTGAATTCAATGAATATATATTTTAATTAATAATATTAAATATTAAATCATCTATAAAATCTTTTATTAAATTTAATACATAAATATAATCCAAATATATTTATATTGAAGTATTTGTTTTAAAGTGTTAAATATTAATCTATATTATCCCCACTTCTCCCCTTAACTATTATCACTTAAAAAAAAAGTAGTTATAAATATACCAAAAATATTCCTATATTTCTATAGAAATTTTATATTGAAGTTTTTAAGTTATATTATAATAACATTTTGAAACTTTGAATTTGTTTATTTTGATATAAATCTGATTATAATTATAATTAAAAAGGATTTGATATTTAATATATCAATAATTTTTAAAATATTATATTTTATTATTTTAAAATATATTTTAATTTATTTCTAATATTATTTAATTATTAATATATAAATATATTTAGTATTTTCAATAACCTTAATATATTTAAGATATATCAATTTTTATATTTTATTATTAAATGATTATAGCTTTTTTTAAAATATTATAATAAATACTTTTGTAGAATATAAATTATTATTAATAATAAATATATTTTATATTTTTATTAAAATAATAGCTAATATTAATTTAATAATTTATATCTTAATTATATTATACTCTTTTTTATCTCAAATTCACTTTTTAAATCTAATTTTATATATTTGAAAATTATTATTTTATAAGAATTAAAGTTATCTTTATTTCTTTAAATACCTTTGAAATAAAACAATATTTACATTATCTATAGTCTTTCTAATAGTAGCATTATCTTATTTAAAAGAATTAATAATAAATAATTCTAGTTAAAATACAACTACAAATAATTCTAATTAAATAAATTTTGAAAAAAGATTAATTTTATTATCACCTTTACCAAGCTTAATATATTTCCAAATTTTAGAAGTTTTACTCTTTTTTTTCAATTCTTTATATTATTCCATTTATTTAACACAATTATCTAAAAAAATACTCTTATAATTCTTTTTATTATTAAAAAAAACAATTAATTTAATTTTCATTTTAAAGATTCAAATCCAAAAAGAACTTTACAAAAAATTAGCAAAATTATATTATAAAAAAAAAAAAAATAATAAAAAATAATTATAAGAAAATAGAAATATAATATATATATTCTAATTTCACAAATTTATATAAACTACTCAAAAATCTCTCAAAAGATTATCTTATAACTCAAATATTTATTAAACTTATAATTATAATAAATTATATAATATTATAAAAAGAAATTAGAATTATTTATTTTTTTGTTTATTATTGAAAAAATAATATATATAGGGATTTTGAGCATTTATAAAGCTCTTATTGGGCCTGAAAAGGTCTGGTTTCTTATTATATCACATGATATATTATATATGCGTAACCTTCGGCCTCAGTCGATATTCCCCCGGACCCCCACATTCTTTATAGTTTTATAGAAATGAAATATTCTTTCTGATTAAGTTTATTATTGAATTAATAATTTTCGAAAAGTTTCTAATGAATTTTTAATAAAAGTTTGTGAATTTAATAAATATTTGTATATCAATTATAGTAATAAAAGGTTTTTAATTTATAATTATTTGGATTTTCTCTAAATCTATTCAAATATTGTTTTTTCCTATAATAAAACCTAAAAATTTGATTTTGGATTTTAGGAATTTATATTTTTCAAATTTAGTAAACAAATTAGTTTCTTTTAATATTTATAAAACCTTTTGAATATAATGAATATATTCCTTTTAAATTCTATTATATATTAAAATATTATTTAGATATATAATATAAAATACATTCAAATATCCTTATAAAGAATTATTAATAAATCTCTAAAAGATTATAGATACCCCTATTAATTCGAATAATATAATTAAAGATTCGAATAAATTAAATCAAATATAGAATATAATTAGATATTTTTATTCCTTTTTTATTCTTATATTATTGAAGATAGAGATAATATCAATTTTATTAAAATATTTTATTCCTTTTAAATTATTTAGAAATTCTTTTATTAATAATAGAAAATATTAATTTTTAATAAACAAATTATTTAAAATGCAATATTTTATATAGAATCGAAGATTTTTATCAATCTTTTTAATAAATAGAATAAATGATATAATAAAAGAAAAACTCAACCAAATAAATTCTTTTCTAATTACTTTTTTAAAGCTTTTAATTTAAAATGGAATATAAAGTATAGAGCATTAAAGAATAAAATAACTTTTTTCTTAAAGTAGATTTTATAATTATATAATCAATGAAGGAATAGTTTTTTCATATTTTTAAAGAAAAAGATATTTTTTCAATTTCAGAATTTAGATAATAGATTTTAAAAATTAAATTCTTTTTTTTAATTTTTTTTAGAATATTATTGATTTGCTTTATTAATATTTAAAATATTTTATATTTCCAATGGGTATAAGCTAAGTAAACTCTTAGGGAGATAATAACTATATCCCTATTCTCTAATTCTCTAGAGTAGATAGATAAGTATATAGATTGAGCTTTTAGAGAGACATTAGATAAAGCTTTTATATAGAATAAACAAAATAAAGTATTACAAAATTTATAGTAAAACAAACTATCGAATTAGAATGAGTTTATTACAAAATTGATATAGGGATTATGTTTCTTAAGCCAGGCTATTTTTAGTATAATAGGATAATAGGCTAATTTGGTTATATATAATATAATCTTCTTTTTAATACAATCATTTATTTTAAATTTTATGTGGATATAGGACATAACTTAATTTCCTAATAGAATGTTTCTATTAAATCCTATAATTTCGAAAGTAGTGGATAATTGATATAATAATATTTTCTAGAAAGACACCCAACTTCAATTTGTGAAAACAGTTTTTTTATATTTGTTATTAATTATAATATATATTGAAAAAGTATCTTCCTTTAAGAACAGAATAATAAATAGGATTATAAGATTTATATAATTATTTAGTTTATCTTTTAAAAAAAGGCTATAAATAGTAATAGTAGATAAATAGAAGATATATAGAGAATTGTTTTAATTGTAATTTAAATTAAACAAATTTTTTTTCCCATATTATTAAAACTTACAAAAATATCAAATTATAGAAAATAGCTAATTTATTATTTGTAGGAGATAAATGAAGAAGAAAGAGAAACTATAGGATTATTTTGGTTAATCCAAATTTGTATAAAGTGAATATTAAGAAGTAGGTAGTTTTATATTAAATAATTAGTAAAACTATAGTAATAGCATTTACTATAATTTCATTGCAAACCAAATTTCCTAGTAATATATTCCTTTTTTCTAAAATTTAGATTTATTAGATTTCCAAAAATAAATTTTGGATTAATAAATTGTGAAAATGAAATAATAATTATTTTTTGGAATAAAATATTAAAAGCAATAGAGTGGATATAATAAATCTATTATTAATATTAACAAAATCAATTATCAAGTTGTTATAAGTAATTAATATATTAACGGAATTTATAAATTGGAGTGGGATTATATAATAATATATCTTATAATTTGCGGAAGATTTTTTGAAATAGAAGTGGGGTTAGAGTATTATCGGATATTTCCTTTTTTAAAGCAAATCTCTAGAATTCTATAAAGAAGGTACTAAAATTGAATTATTTTAATTTTAATATATATGATTTATTTTATATATTTTGAATATAATTAAGATTTTCAAAAGCATTTTTGAGATATTTTAGAAATATAATATAGTTAATAAATTATGGGATTTCATAAGAGATTTTAGATAATATAAATTTGTATACCTTTCTAATAAGTTTTTCAACAGTATAAATCAAATGGATTAAGGTAATTGGGAATCTATTATTATTTATATTTAATTTTTTATATATTTATTATATAAATCTTTATAGATCAAAGTGAATACCATTAAACTTTTTCGGATTGGGGATGCGCTTACTCAATCGAATGGTCGGGGCAGGTACAATAGGTTCAGATTTGAAGATTAAGACGTAGCTCGAGGAGCTACAATACAGAATCTTTCAAGTTGAAGATATATAGAATTTTCCTAAGCGAGCTAGCCTAATCAGGCCCTAGCTCACTTGCTCTCCGGCGTAAGCGCCTAATTCGGTCCCCCCCGAGGGGATCAATATGTCACGTGATCTCACACCGTGACAATTCTTTATTAAAAAAGAAATCCTTTATTAATTCTTTATTCAAAATCATGATTTATTATTTTGAAAAATTTGAAAAATTATGTAGAAATTAATGTCAATGAAGAATAATAAATATAATTTTTTTTTTTAATAATATTAATTTGAAATTAATAAAGAAAATAATTCAAATCAAAATAGCTTTTAAATTAGATTTTTTATATATATTATTTATATATTTTAGGCTATATAAAGGGTTAGAAAAAGTATGAATAAATAGTTTAAATTCTTATATTAAGATTTTATTTTAATATTTATTTTTATATATATATATAATATTATATAATATATTCAATACAAGTTTTCAATATTAGTGATTTTATATATATATATATATAAATTCTATAAGTTTAAGCTTTCTATATAATATTATTATAACGCTATTCCCAATTAAGCCTAGCCTTTCCCTTGCTAAGCACTTAATCTACAATAATATCAAAGATCAAAAATAATATACTTATAGAGATATGTACTTATATGATATATAAAGTAAGAGTTCTGGAACCTTCTCACAGCACATTTAAGCGAATACTTCTCAGTCATCTTATTTTCAATACCTCATTATAAATATCCAATTAAAAACTCAAAAATCATTATTTTTTCAATTAAATCCAAAATGTTTATTCAATTTTATTAAAGTTGAAATATTGCTTATTATATTAAAGTAATTCAGGTATATAATAATAAAAAACCTTGGGAAAAAATTAAATGGAATTTAAATGTTTTTCGAAGTATGATTAGAGATATATTTAAATCGAATTTAATTCAAATTACATATAAAAAGAAGATTTATAAACTTGAAATAATAACAACTAAAGAAATTCAATAAATTATAAAACATTTAGATAAAAATGAAAATGAAAAAAGAATAACTTTCGAGTAAATCTAAAATATATTAAAAATAAAAACGTTGATATATACAATTCATTAGGAATTATATAGATATAATTATAAATATTGTATAATATACCCTAAGAATTTTATATCAAAAGAGTAAATAAAGGAAAGATTACATTTTGTTAAATCCTATTAATAATGGGGTATTAATAATATTGCTACTACTAAACAAGAGGGGAGGGATTGAAGAAAAGTTATATAATTGAATAAAAGCTCTTTTGAGTTATAAAAGACTAGAAGGGTTTGAATAATATATGGATCTAATAAAAAAAGATATTCTATATATTATTTAAAAAAAAGCTTTAATAATAATATAGAGTACAATCAGCTGAAACTATAAATCACTATCAGTTTTTAAAAAAAGAAATGAAAGGTTAAAAGTATTACTAATTCAATATATTATAATCAAGTTCTTCAGTCTATTATTTTCCCACTATTTGATAAACTAAAGCCCTTTTATATTTTATAGAAAATAAATTGAAAGTTCACTTTAATTATACTAAATTAATTCGATTAAAGTATAATATATAAAGCTTCAATTAACCTCCCTCTTTATTAAACCCCAATCTAATTGAAAAGGTATAATAGTGAATAAGAAAGAAACTTAAAAAACTATCATTTGTATTTACTTATATTAAAGAATTAAAGCATAAATTGAGAATACTTTAGAAAAAAATTAACCCTATTGAATTTAGAGTATATACAAAGAAATTGATCTATAGATTGAGAAATGTAATTAAAGTATAAGATCTAGCTATTATTCATCAATATATATACAGATTCTTATTGATAAATAATGTGATATTGAATATTTATCAAAATTTAGTTAAAAGAGGGTGAAAAATAGGTGGTGTGCGGTGAGTAAGTTCGATAACTCTTATATAAAAACTTGATTAGCTTTTACGAATCTATCACTCAGAATATATTGATAATAAACTTTTATATTTCAAATATTTTGAATAATATATAAAATATTACTATATAAGATTATTATCATTTAAGAATAATCTCTGAGTGCTTTTACGTATCTATTAAAAATCTATTATACTAGTAAAGTAAACGGATGTTTAAACTATCTTATATTATCATGAAACGTACTTAAAACGAGCTTTTTTCGATATTCCTAATTCAATAACAAATATTTACTTTTCTGCAAGATTTTTTTCCGGAAAATCATATAAATGAGATGTTTATTAATTCAGTTTTTGAATTAATATTTTAGCTATAACTTCGAACTGCTATATTGTACGTTACAAATATATTTCTCTTGAATAACTCTTGTATTCTTACAAAGATTTCAAAGAGAATGAGAGATTAGTTTTAATTTTGTAAGAGTACTGGAAGCTACTCACCGCACATGTAACGCTTTTCCAACTGAAATATATAATAATTCAAATTTTTGTACTTTAACTTTTGTATCATAGTAAATAATAAAACTGAGAGTTATATTATAAGAATATTTCAAATCATTCAAATTATCCAAAAAAAATAAATGATTTATTTTTAAATGTTTTTTAAATAATATTTTTTGAGGGATTACAATTGAAAATTTGAAAAAATTCGAGAAATTTGTTTATTTTGTATAGAAAAAATATTACAAATTAAAAACTCTAAAAAATTTCAACTAAAAGTTTATACAAATTTTCAATAAAAATATTTAAAAATAAACTAAAGAACGTTTTATATTAATAATACTTTAAATTATTTATCATAAAAGTTTTATAATTTATTATAAAGATTTGGAATAATCATAAATTATTATAGTTTATATGGAAAAACCTGTATTTTACTGGAATTATATTATAAAACATCACGGTATGCGGTGGGTAGGTTCCAGAACTCTTATTTGAAATTATAGATTCATTTTTTAAAGAATTGGTTTTTAAAGAAGGTATTTTCAAATTACAAATTCGTAGAATTTCTTTTTCTTCTGGATTATTATAACAATTTCAGAATCTTACAAATACTCAGATTATTTTTGTTGGATAACTAGTACTAATATAATGAATGTATAAAGTTTAATCTACATTTAATATTTATAATTTAGTATGTGACATTTAATAATGGAAAATATATATAAGATCAAACTCTTAAGCTTTCGATTCTCACTTTGCTTAAATTTAAACCATAGAATTGAATCATTGTAAAATTTATTAATATTATTATGTGGATGGAACTATAGAATGCTAGAATAGCGACTTCAATCTAATCTCCTTATATAGTTTTCTATTTAATTTCTTATTATGAACTCTTTTTTGAGAATTTGTATAGATTCTAATTTAATCTCTGAATGTAATATTGAAGAACTTTGAATACAAATTGATTCGTAGGCATTCGAATCTATACTTACAAATCTACTCTCAAATATATTTCTAAAACATGCAGTAATAGTTTCAATTAAATTTATTAAACTTATTAAACTTATTATTATTATAAACGTTGTTTTGAGATTGATTATATATTCTAAAAAACGTTGATCGTTTTGATTTTGCCAGGGCATGTTTTTGAAGGATGCCGGGCTGAAATTAAACAAATTTCTTCATTAAAACTATATTTCAATCTACATTTTTTAAAAATCTATAATAATTCAAATACTTATTATAAAATTTTAGACTTTGAAATAAACATATAAAGATTCAATCAATAATTATTTTTATATTAAAATTATCAATTATTAAATTAAATTATTTAATAAATTATACATAGGATTTCTATCATGGGAGGAAATATTATTTTTTATGATAATTTTAATTATTAAGATTTTAATTTCAATTTCAAATAAAACAAAAGCTTTAATTTACAAATCGAAATATTTCAAATAATTTTTTTTAATAAATTCTATCAATGGATTTGTAGAAGTAAGGGCTAGTTTGGATATATAAATCCGTATTGAATCTATTGAATATTCTATACTTTTTGAAAACAGATTTTGAATTTATATTCGAATATTAAATTGTGGATTTTATTTAATAATCTATATTTTAATAAATTTAATATATTTTGAAATAAAGAAGAAATAGATTATTTTAAAATGATATTAAATAATTCATATTTTTCAATAAATTTGTATAGGAAAATAAAAATATAGATTGAAAATAAGAATTAAAAAAAACTGATTTCATTAAATCTATTGAAATAATTTATTCTTTTTATAAATCTTTATAGATTTTAAGACCTAAAGTTATGATAGATAAAATCTAAAGCTAACAAAGTAAATAAAAAACTAAACAAGAAACTAAGTAAAAAATTATTTTATTATTTCATTATTTTATTATTTTATTAGTCTACTATTCTATTATTCTGTTAAGTTTATTAAGATTAAAAAAAATTATAAGAATAAGAATAAGAATAAGAATAAGAATAGGAATAAGAATAAGAATAAGAATAAGAATAAGAATAAGAATAAGAATAAGAATAAGAACTCGAGTATTGTAAGAAATGGGAGCTTGTGGGCTGGCCCCCATATATATTATATTATGTTATAGAATTAGAATTAGAATTTGAGTTTACATACTATATTAATACTAATTGTTGGGGAAAAAGAATTTGAAGTCTATGAATTTGTATAGTTTCGAAAATTATTATAATAATTAAAAAGAAAAAGGAAACTTCTATGAATTCATAGGCTAAAAAATTCTTTTTCCCCGATGGCTAGTATATAGAATTTCAAATTTATAGTACTATTTATTAATTTAATATTGAGTTTCAAAATAAATAAATTTTAATGTGAAAAGGTATTAAAAAGTGCTTTGTACATGGATCCTGCATTCTTCAAAAACACGCCGTAGTATAAGGGCTTGTTTGATTACAAAATCCGCGCTGAATTTATTGAAATAATCCGTTTTTTATACTACTACAGATTCTGTAGTGATAGTAATCTGCTTTAAAAAAAGTAGATTATTAATTTATAATTTTATAATTTATATATTAAATTTATTGAATAATCTATTAAAATAAAAGTGAATAGAGTATATATATAGTATATATAAAAATTAAATAAAGTAATTCGAATTTTCAATTCATTATTATTATTTGAATAACTAAATAAATGAATGTAAAAATAGTTTTATTTAAATTTATATATAATTATAAACTTTAATTTAAAAAAATTTATAGCTTTAGATTTTATTTATTATAACTTCAGACTTTATATATTATAACTTTAGATTTTATATATTAAAACTTTAAGCTCTAAAGTTTATAAAGATTTATAAAAAAACATAGATTATTTCAATAGATTTAATAAAGTTAGCTTTTTCTAATTCTTATTTTCAATTTATATTTTTATTTTTCTATACAAATTTATTGAAAAATATAGATTATTTAATATTATTTTAAAATAATTTATTTTCTTTTTATTTCAAAATATATTAAATTCATTGAAATATAGATTATTTAATAGAATCTATAATTTGATATTTAAATATAAATTCAAAATCTGTTTTCAAAAAGTATAGAATATTTAGTGGATTTAGTATGAATTTGTATATCCAAACTAGCTCTAACTACTTCTTTAAAAATTATTGAACTTAATTTCAATTTATGTATGTAAACAGAATAATTTAACAATTTTCTTTCGTTTAGTTACAATGTTTTAGTTTTGAATAATTCAAAATTTCTTCTATTAGCTATCATCAATAAGAAGAGGTCTTGGAACTATATATTATAATAGCGATTATAGTTATAATGATATAATCTGTCTATACTATATAATACCTACAAATCAACTTTCATTAATTTTCCGAATTCATTAATATAGCTTTAGCTATAAATAAATTGAATTGATCATGAATTCATTACTATTACTATGTAATATCTGTATATATTAACTATTAAAGCATCGAAATATCAAAGATCATATTTAATTAACAGATTAGATCATTAATACAAACCTTTAATAGAAACTCTGTACCTGATATTAAATCCAATTCCAAATTTTATTTATAATTTGAAATTTGTGTTCCATTATACGATATAATAAATCTAACGGAATGATTCAATGATTCTGTGGCATAAAAACTGGGGATTGGATTTTAATAACAAATTTTTGTTAGAATTTGACTTATGCTATCAATTTTATACCTTAACGGCACAAGCAGGGGTATAAAACAATGGAAGTACAGTGCTAATACTAATAGAATAGTATTTCTACGGTTTCTGAACTTCTAAATGGTATAGTAATTCCAGACCCTTGTAATTCAATATATAATATTATTTCAGGAATTAATTTATATATTTTAAATTCTTTGAGTATTATAAATTATATATTTATAAAACTATATTCATATAATGATTTCAAATTTATAAAATTTATTATATTTCAAAAAAAGCTCTAATACAATGAATAATAATATAATATAAAGCTTAATTAATAATGAAGCTTTGTTTTAATTTTTAAATAGAATTTTTTTAATTTTTAATATAGCTCTTTTTTTTTGGACCCATTTTAAAAGATAATTAATTACTTCAGATTTTAATTTCATAACTTTAATTTTTTATTTTTTTAGGTCTATAATATAGGTTTTATAGAGATTAGTTATAAGACCTACAAGATTAGCTACAAAGGTTAACTACAAGGATTTGGATCTATAGTTTTAGGGTCTATAGAGGCTAGCTATAGAGATTAATTAGTTATACTTTGATAATACTTTAATAGTGCTTTTATTGTACCAAAAATGCGTATACTGCACCCATTTAGGAGTATAGCTCAGACATTATATCCCGATTGGGTACTGTACAGCGTGGGGTATCGTAGGGGTACCGTATAGAATTCCCACTTGTGCCGTTAAGGTAGATTTATTAATTTATAAAATTTATTTGATTCCCCTGGGTTTCTTGGCTTTATTGAATTTGTTTATTGAATTAAGTTTAATAGATTTTTGACTAATTCATTAGATTTTTCTAACTTGTCAGGTTTATTGAATTTATTAGATGCATTAGAAGCAATAATAGTAATAATATTAATTTTTATATAACAAATAAAAGTTTGAACCCTAAATCTATAATACTTCAAAAAATACAAAAATATACTCAACTAAAAACATTTGAAATCAAAATAGCCGAAGAATTATAGAAAGTCTTTTGAGTTCATAATCAAATTTATAAGACTATAAAAATACAATTCTTTTATTTTATTTAAAATAAACAGATATTGATTTGAAATAATGCTTATTTTTGTTCCCAAAAGAATGAGAAGATTTATTTTAACATTACTAAAACAAAATACAATTATTTCTAATAGAAAATATGAATTTTTTAAGAAATAGATCAAAAACAAAGATATGTTAATTATATTAACTCAATATTAATTATATAACTACATTTGTTTAAAAACAAGAAAAAAAAAGAAGAAATTTTTTTAAATACTTGGTATATTACTATAATATCAAGTAATTTTAAAAAAACTAATATAAAGAATGAAAAGAATAAAAAATTTCATAAACTCAACTAGTTTTTCTAAGAGTTATAAAAAATATTTAATTTCTTCTAAAAATATTATCGAAGGAATAAAAAATTATTTATCAAAACATTTTTGAGATTTGATATGATAAATAGGTACCTAAATAATATTGAAAGGATCTCATTTCATCTATCAAATTGTACAAAATTGATATTTGTATGATTGAGTTTCTTTTGACTTCGAATAAATTTCTTATAAATAAATCTAAAAATAACTGTTAGGACTTATTTGATTACAAAATTCGCGTTGAATCCACTGAAATAATCCGCTCTTTATACTACTACAGATTTCGTGGTAATAATAATCTATTTCAAAAAGAATAGATTATTGATTTATAGTTTTATAATTTGTATATCAAATCTATTAAATAATTTATCAAAATAAAAGGAAATAGAATATATATATAATATGTATACAAATTAAATAAGATAATTTGAATTTTCAATATATTATTACTATTTGAATAACTAAATAAATGAATATAGAAATAGCTTTATTTAAATTTATATATAATTATAAGCTTTAATTCAAAATAAATCTATAGCTTTAGACTTTATCTATTATAACTTTAGACTTTATATATTAAAGCTTTAAGTTTTAAAATCTATAAAAGCCTATAAAAAGCATGGATTATTTATTAAATTGAAAACAAAGCTAGCTTTTTCTAATTCTTGTTTTCAATCCGCGTTTTCATTTTCTTATACAAATTTATTGAAAAACACAGATTATTTAATATTATTTTAGAATAATCTACTTCCTCCCTATTTCAAAATATACTAAATTCATTGAAATATAAATTATTCAATGGAATCCATAATTTGATATTTAAATATAAATTCAAAATCTGCTTTCAAAAAGTATAGAATATCCAACAGATTCAATGCGGATTTGTACATCCAAACTAGCCCTTAGTATAATTGAAATCATCAAACTTTGAATCTGCAAAAAAAATCAATTTTGTATTCAAAAATTTATTTATAACAATTAACAAAAAGTTTTAAATTGTACAGTAAATTCATCTTATACTATTAAAAATCTAAAATATCATATTTATATTATTAAAAACATTTTAAATTGACTTTCGTATCATTTAGATTCTAATTTTTTATTCTCAAAATCTAAAGTCAGAATTTAAAATCTAGAATTTAAAATGTAAAATCTAAAACTAGAAATTAGGAAATGATATCAAAAGTTAGAATCTTAATTTTCAATTATAGAATTCAATATATTAGCTTTGAATCTTAACTTCTAAACATAAATTATAATTCTTCAAAATCAATGCTAGCTTTGAAATAAAAATCCAGCTTTTGAATTTTATAAATTCTAATTTTGAAAATTATAAATTCTAATCTTGAAACTATAGAGTCTAAGTAGTTTAAAAGTAATTTTATATTAGTTTCGATAGTACGAAAATAAACGAATTCACTTTTAATAATATCAGGGCAACTTACCTACTATAGATTGTATCCAGATTATTAATTTTATCAATAATCGTAACAAAACTTCTTTCATATACCTTTAATATTAAAAAAAAATTTAATATCTATAAAAATTATAACAATTATAAAACTAATTATAAAGTCTATAAATTTCTTTGTAAACTCTATATTAAGAATATTTATATCATATATTATAGAGAAATTATACAAAATTCTAAAATTCGTAATAACTATATATTTATATTTAATATTACATTTAAAAGTATCGAATTGCTTTCTAATAATATCTAATATATTAATAATAGAACATCAAGAGTTAAATCTAAAGTTAGATATATTATATAATATATTCATATTAACGAATATGTTTATAAAATTGTTACTTTAATGATTGTTTAATATAAATATTATACAACTAAATAAGCTTTCAAATCATATAAAACACTTGTCAAGAAAATTCCAGTACATTATTTTTAACATATAAAATCATTAATCTACTATTTGTATATAATCAAATATACTTCAAGGTATAGTACTAAGAACTAGTTTAGATGTACAAATCCGCATTGAATCCACTAAATATTCCATGCTTTTTGAAAACGAATTTTGAATTCATATTTGAATACAAAAACACAGATTTTATATAATCTTTTATAAATCAATAAATTATTTTATAAACTTTTGAAAATCTTAAATTTGATTTGTATTTTAATCTATATTTTTTATAAATTTGTATAGGAAAATAGAAAGCACAAATTGAAAATAAGGATTAAAAAAAGCTGGTCTTATTGAATTCATTGAAATAATCTGTTCTTTTTATAAATCTTTTTAGACTTTAAAATTTAAAGCTTTAATATATAAAGTCTGAAATTATAATGGATAAAGCCTAAAGCTATAATAAATAAAATCTAAAACTATAAATTGATTTTAAATTAAAATTTATAATTATATATAAATTTAAATAAAACTATCCCTATATTCATTTATTTAATTATTTAAATAACAATAATATATTAAAAATTTGGATTATTTTATCTAATTTGTACACATATTATATATATACTTTATTTTCTCTTATTTTAACAGATTTTATAATAAATTTGATATATAAACTATAAAACTATAAATCAATAATTTATTTTTTTTGAAATAAATTATTACTATTACAGAATCTGTAGTAATATAAAAAGCGGATTATTTCAATGGATTCAGCGCGGATTTTGCAATCAAACGAGCCCTAAGCATAAACTTTATTCGAAAAACATCAAAAAACAAAAAAACAGATATCTTTAATCAACACTCTTGTTTAAATTATTGATTATATTCCAATTATAAATTGTATTAAATCTAATCGATAATAATATCAAAAAAAAAGATAATCGAGTTTTTGTATAGAAAAGAAAGTTATTAGAATATAATATAATAATATATAGCCTATTCATATGGCAAAAACTCTAAATATCTCCAATTCAATAATTCATATTATTTTGCTGAAAAATCTATGATAAAAGGATAGAAAGACTAATTCATATATAGATTAACTATATACATATATAGAATGAAATATATATAAAATTATATATTATATACAACTTTTTTTCGAAATCTATATATATAGAATTTCGTTGAATTCATTTTTATAAATTCCATGATCAAATTATACACTTTATTTTAAAACCTTTCATGATTACAACTTCAATTTGTAAGAGCTCTTTTTATTTCATTTTGAAAGTTTTCAAGTTGTTATTTGAATAGTGCGTATTACAAAGGTATTGGATTTTTGAAGATTTCGAAAAGTATATATGAAATGATGAGTGTTTAGTAGAACAAAGGGAAAGAGGGAGTAAGGAATGAAATTTTTATTTTATAATGGAGGGGTTATTTTTATAACATATTGTAATATATGGAAGATCGAAGGATATATCAGTGATAATATAGAGCTACTTTTGGTACAAAGATGAAATTACCTAGGTATTTGAAGATTTAATTTATATATATTAAACAAAGACTTTGAATTACAAAGAAAAGGTATTCAATTAACCGCTAATTGATTATATCTGAATATTAGATGTCTTTTTGCTGAAAATCTTAGGTAATCAATTTTTTAGATAGAATAATGTTATTATTAATAAAATCCAAAAAGTGCTCAATGGATTTAAAGATAATATTATATTAATTGTCATTTAATTATTCTATTCTTTTGATTCAAATTTTATAGGAAATTTATAGCTTAACTTTAAAAAATTATAATTAAAAATTATAATTAAAAGATATCTATAAATCAAAATTATAAGAGATAGGCAGAATAAAGAGTATTAATAAAAACTTGGAATTCTATTTCTAATAAGATATTTTTAGAATTTTTTAAAAAAAATAAAGAAAAATGAAGAAAAATAAAGAAAAATAAAAATATTATTATTATTAAGATAAAGAGATAGTATATCAGATATTAGGTTTTATAGTTTTTCAGAAGATTATAATATTGTTCAATTTATATTCATTGTTTTAATCTAAAATCATTATATTGTATTATCAATTTATTACAATTACCTATTTTAAATAATAGATTTTATTATTAAATCACAAATTATGCGAATGTTACATTAATGGTACAAGTGGGAATTCTATACGGTACCTCCACGGTACCCTATACTATACAATTCCTAGTCAGAATATGGTATTTGAGCTATATTTTTAATTAAATGTAGTATATATATCCCTGATTTGATAAAAGCATTATCAAAATACAATTAATTAACTCTTACAGCTAACTCCTATAGATACTAAAACTATAAGCTCAAACCCTTATAGCTAGCCCTTATATCCAGCCCCTATAATCTCTATAGCTAGCCCCCATAAAGCCTATATTATAAGCCCAAAAAAATTAAAAATTATAAAATTAAAATCTAGAGTGAGTAATTATCTTTTGAAGTGAGTCCTAGTGTGTGAACAAGGGTATTCAGTTCAGAGAAATGACTTCAATATAATGACTACTGTATCAAAGGGATTAAGCAAAAGAAATTAACTCTTTTAGTAATATTTATATAAAACCTACTATCTTTTTATATAGCTAGTTCTTTAGATAAAATATAATTAGATATATAGAATCTGTAAATATATAAATACTATATTTTCTATATCCTTTTCAAACTAATATTAATTAACAATATTACATATTACTTAATTAATTATTTGAAAAAAAAAAAATTCATTTTTTTATT
Organism: Botrytis tulipae; assembly: GCA_004786125.1. Lineage (NCBI taxonomy): Eukaryota > Fungi > Ascomycota > Leotiomycetes > Helotiales > Sclerotiniaceae > Botrytis > Botrytis tulipae. Next base: position 36,797 of record PQXH01000276.1, read on the forward strand.
TCTGTTACTAGTATTATATTATTCCAAATGGTTATGTATAATATTAGCTTTAAGTAAATCAATAAGCAATTTAATCAATCTATTTCTAATATTATAAAAGTCTATAATAATATTATTAATATTGATCAACTATATAATCTCAAGTATAATTGTAATGATATAATTAATATTCCTTTTTTGCTTTTTTCAATAAAGTTATATTTTAGAAAAAAGAAAATTCAAAAACTATAAAGTTCAAAAAGAAACTTTAGAATTATTTCTTTTTGAAAAATCTTTTTAGAATCAAATAGTTTTTTAAAGGGTTTGTATTTAGAATGATAATCAAATATTATATTAATAATTACTTTCTTTTTAAAATAATTCTATATTTGAATATAAAGGTTATTAATATATTTTTTTGGGAGATAATTATATATCATTTTGAGTTTATTTAATAATTTTTATTTAGAAATATTAATAAATTAATATTATATAGTTTTTATAAGATTTTATAATACTATAAAGTATATATTGATTTTAATATAAATATTAAAAATACTTTTTAGGAAATATTTTTATATAAAAAATATTATAAATAAATCGTAAAACAAATTATAAGATATCAAATTAATGAAATAAAGTTATTTATATTCAATAAATAGACTATCTTTTTTATTAGATTTGGTATAAAACCTTAAATTAATTTTTTTATCAACTTTTCGAATAAACCTTCGAAGAATAATCTAATTAATTATTTAACTTTATTGAAATCTAATAAAGTTATGGGTAATCCAATTATTCTTTTTGGTATATATAGAAAACCACTTTTATTTTATAGTTTTGAATATATATAAATTCTATATAATCTTATAGAAACATTTAATAATAATAATAATTTGAATAATAATAGAAATAGAAATAATAGTAATAATAGAGATAATAGAAATAATAATAGCTTTAATTATTTCAATTATAAAGATAATTAAAGTATTAATCAATATAATTAGAATTATTATTTTATTAATTTTTTAAAAATTTATAAAAATAATAATAAATATAAAGGTAATAATAATTCTTTTAATTTAAAGATTTTGTTATTTGGGAAATATTATTATAAAGTATTTATATTAATTGGAATAATTATAATGATTTTTTCAATTATATTTTCAAAAATAATTAAAGAATATTATTAGACAAATTTAAGTAATCTTTTTAATTTATATTAAAATTTGTATTAAATAATAATCGATAATTTCAAAGAATCTAAATATTAATAGGATATACTTTTTAAATAGAACAATATTATATTTAAGATTTATATTAAAAAGAATCCAAATATAAATTTTTAAAAAGTATTTAATATAATAATTTTAAATTTATATTTCTTTTGATATATTATTCCTATCACTATATACAATTTTTAATTATATTGTATTAAGATTTTATTTATATATAATAATATTTTAGGATATTATTTAACAATATATAATCTTTATTCAAATATTTCAAATTTGATTAATTAAATTAAATAAACTATTGATTTTTATTAAAAAATATTTCTAAAATAAAATATATTAATCGAAATGTTTCTTATAAATTAATATTTTTATAATAATAAATCTTTGAAATCTTTAAACTTTTTTTTTCAAATTTTATAATCAGTATATTAATAAATAATCCTTTTTATATTATTTAATAAAAACAAGAATAATTATTATTTCCTTGGTCATAAGAAAAAGAATTATAGGTATTATAAGTATATATAAATAAATTAGACTAATTTAAAACAAATTATTATATTAAATATAATAATTTTTTAATAGTGATTAATTTTAATAATATTATAACTGCTTATATATTGATAGTTAAGATATTTATTATAAATAATAAAAGATATTATAAGAACAAGTTCTTTAGGATTATAATCAATATAGATATAACTTAAAGATTTATTGTTGAATATAATCAATATTTAGTATAAAAGAAAATTGAGAATATTAAGTATAATTGAATTATTATTAATTAAATAACAATCTAATACTCGGCGAAATAATTGAAGACGCATAATACAAATTAAAATTGACTATAACTTCCACAAATATCAATTAAATTATATATAATTTAAAAGTATAATTTATTAGTATAATTTGTATATATCTATAAAGTTTTATATAATTTGAATATATAATTGAAGAGAAATTGTGTGAACAAGGGTATTCACTTCAAAGGAATGACTTCAATATAATACAATGACTACTATATCAAAGGGATTAAGCGAATGCGAAAGAGATTAGCTCTTTCAATAATACCTATATAAGGCCTACTATCTTCCCACTTAGCTAGCTCTTTAGATAGAATACAATTAGACATACAGAACCTACAAATACGTGGGTGCTACGTCTTCCGTATCCTTCTCGAACCAATAGAAATACTATATCAAAGTTAATAAATTGATAAAAATAAGCATAATTTAATAGAAAAAATTAAATTCTATATATCTCCTTCATCTTCCAACTTTATATCTTAAAATCCTTAAAATAAGTGAATTTACCCTCTCAAAAGTAATAAATTTTATGAATTTTTCACTTTAAACTTCAATAACTTTCTTAATTCTTTATAAGAATTTATAAAAATAATATTATTCAAAAGCTATTCTCTTATTCAATCACCTGTAAAGTTTCCAGAATCGAAATATATTAATATATTAAATTATTAATAATAAAAGAATTAATAAACAATAAGCACTTTTTGATTCAATTCAACAATTTTACTAGCTTTTAATTTATTCAATTTAATTTCAATTTCTTTGAAAATTTGAAATATTATAAATACTATAATATAAATCAATTTCAGTTTATTTGAATTAAATGGGTAGAAGTTATAGTTAATTCTAATTTGTACTATGCATCTTCAATTATTTTGCCGAGTATGAAATTGTAGTAATTATTTCTATTAATTTTTTCTAAATGAAATTCCTATTTGATATTATAAAATGAAATACAATAAAAGCTAATATTCTATTTCTTTTTTATTTAGTAAATATAAATAAACTTAAGTTTAAATATAACAATTTTAATAATATTGCTATTATATTTAAAAATATTTATTCTATTAATTAACAATTTGATTATACATTTCTACTTTAGAATATTAATATTTAAAAATTGATTAATTATTTTATAAGTGATAATAAATATTATTTTATAAAAATTGAATTGAAATATATACAGTTAGTGACAACTGCTATCAGCCCAAACGCCTTTTCACACCAAAACTCATCATTTATAATTAT
>PQXH01000277.1:0-40040 GCA_004786125.1 Botrytis tulipae
TCTTCAAATCTTCAAATCTTCAAATCTTCAAATCTTCAAATCTTCAAATCTTCAATACTTCACAAAAAGCCATGTATATTAACTCCAAGTATTTACTGCACCTCGGGAAATAAAGAAATTCGCTTTTCATTATAATGATATAATGATATAATGATACCGCTTTCTACTATTGAGAAATATCACTCTAATCGTTAGAATTTCCGTTTCAATCCCCATCTTCAGTTCGCTTCTTTGGAACCATCATATCCAATTATAGATAGAGTAAGGCTTTAGTTCTTTCGATTCCAGATTTCAGATTTCTTAGTCTTAATGATATCATCCAATCGCATTCTCGGTCTGGCTCGTAACTCTCACATCTCATTCGACACAATGTCAAGAGTACTCTTCATATCCATACCTAGTCAGGACATTGTAGCGCGTGATGAATTAAGAGTATCTCTCTCCAACAAAGTATCCATCTGTCTAGTGAAGCAGCAAAAAACCATAACGATTACTCTGTTGAAGACAATGCTCTACCCACAATTCATGATCCCTTTCCAGCATTTCCCGAATCGTAGACGGCAGATGCCATTCTCTCCGCTTCGGTCCTGGATGAGCTGATGTGAATTGCTCGACTAAATCATTCCCCCACTCCGTTTCCCATTCCCACGTCGTAGAACCCGATGAGTTAATCGTTGCGAGTCTGCGCTCTTTCATCGGTATATAAAAACGTAGATACTCCAATAGGTGATGTATAACCAACCCACTTCGTCTTATATGAGCTTCCTCGAACGTGATTGATAAGATGGGAGCTTGATACCTTTTATACCGAGACGATTTTGTGAACTTTTGACGATATTTCTCGAAACAACGACGCATTGTTTCGAGTCGTTCACCGTAGTTTACATACATGTTGATTGCGTCTGCAAGCGAGAATCGTCGGGAATACCTTCTGGGCAAAGGCCATGTGCCCACGAGTGAGAAATACAATCGATGGCTCGGCTGGGGAGGAAATAGCTCAAGGGCTTTCAAGAGGATCCATCGCTCCATGGCTACTTGCAAATTATTACTTTTCACGGAAAACCTATCCGAATATCAGAAATCGACAGACATCATTTAACCTACAACAATTTGGAAAATTCAAGAATGACACCTTCAAAACCCAAAACTAAAAACACAGACACACTCACCTCGGATCCTTCAAAGGTATTTTAAATCGCAAATTCTGAACAATACGCAAGAACCGCACTTCTCTACCCCTTATAACATGCTCTATACCCTGAAATTCATAAACATTAAGCTTATAAAAAACCGGCAGAGCCTCAAAATATAAACCACAATCCCCCCTCAATGCTTTGAGAAAATTTGGCGATTTACCGTGCCAGGAATCGTAGAGGATGTAGAAGAAAATAATAGCGCGCACTTTTTTGGGAAATTTGTAGAAGCCGTCGGTACGCTGTGTATTTGTATTTGTAAGATTATTTTGGGCTCTTCGGATACCGAGATTTTGAAGCGGCGGATTGGGATTTATCTGTGGTCTTCTTTCTTCCATGTTGCGGGAAATGGAGAGGCCCATTTTGGATGATGGATCTGTGTAGGTAGGTATCTGTAGATATTAATTTGATGTCTGTTTGGTAATATAATAAGATAAGTTATGGATATCTGGAGTTGTAGTGTGTCCAAGTTGAAGGATAAGACAAGACAAATGAAGTTATGAGAAATTCGTATCTAAGAGGTTGTACTGGTATAGAAGATAGGGAAAGAAGGTAATATAAAGTTACCTAGATAGGTGAAGCTAATAGGAAATAGGAAAGAGTAAGAGCGATGGTAGTGAGCATGCAAAGATTACAACTCATTCTTGTCGAAGTTTATGAAATTATTTGTTGGTATTGTTACGTTCATTTCCGTATATACACCATTCAATCCGTCGTTCATAACCTCCCTATTATGACCTATACAATATCATCTTTATTTTCATCTTCATCTTTATCTCCAACTCCTCGTTACAACAACACCCAGCATTTCCCAAAACTTCCTCCAACTCTCCCCTTTCCCTTTCCCTTCTCTCAAATTTAACTATGATTTCTTAAGACGCCTTTCATTTTGAATAAACGCCAATTTGATTAACAATCTGCTGGAAATACTCCGTACAATAACGACATCCATATCCTGAAAATGAAAATAGAATTGAATACCGATTATCCATTGATATAACATACTTTTTGACTCTGATAACCAAGCCTTTGTAACTCCAGATCATGACTCCAGGGTATCAAAGTGACAATTACTTGTCTGTAAAACGTGCCATATATGCACAGAACTCAAGACACCTTCCGTACACATGCGTATCCCCAAACTCCATATCATACCCAGAAACATCTATCCATCATCTCTCCCACCGCCAAAATCAAACAACTTCAACTTCAAGTTAAATTCCCAACCCAACATCCCCCCATCAACGAATAATCTCCCGCCTCCTTTTTCCCGGCTCAAACACCAAATCCTCTACCAAAACCGTCTCTCCACTCCCCACACTCTCCGCATAAACTCTATCCCTCGCCAAACGATCATTCCTCTCACTATCCTCGAGAAAAACCTCCTCCCCCCTCTCCATCCCCTCATCACTATCCGCACAGTCCCAATTACTTGGAAGTGCAGAATGATACTTAGTTCCATTCCGCCTATCGTATTTAACACCTGGCACTCGTCTCCCAACCGTAGGATGCGTTTCTTCTCTTTCCGGACGCGAAACTTCCAGTCCATCTGCGAAGATGGTTTGAAAGTTGGCATCGATGTCTACATCTTCGAGATTTGAAATATACTGCAAATCACCCTCTGAACCGCGCTGAGAAGGATTTCCATACATTTCTTGCTTCTGGGCCCATGTGATAATTGTCTTCAACTTCGCCATGGTATCGATGGGACATTCGAAACCTTGATCGTAAAGCCATTTCGTGAGATGATTTTCCTCCCTCGGCTCGTGATGAATGAGAGGACCTCTTTCCTGCTCCTCCTCACAGCGTTTTTTCATTCCAAGCAAACTATCCATCGGAATCGGTCTCCACATCCCCGAATCCTCACCGATATCTTTCTCATCCAACAAGATAGGTAAATCGGCTCCACTCCCCTGTCGATAAATCTCTCCATTGCTATGTTGAAAAACCTCCGAGGGCGGATCATTCACCCCTGTTCCCGGAAGCGGCATTGCAAAAATCGAAATACAGCACTTTAGATGCACGCCATACATAAACGAGCGACCGTGTCGAAATTGCCAGATTTTGCCCGAGTCGTGAGACATGAAATCACGTTAGCGCATAGCGGCGACTTCGCCTAAACTTATTTCGATTCGCGCGAGGCTTTTTCCGTGGTTGCCCCATTTGAGGACGCGGCCTGTGTCTTGACCGCGGTGTTGCCATATCCAGGATACTTTGTGGCCAGTTGAGGGGGATTCCAGATATCCAGGGGTGCCGAAGACGGAATCGAATTGATGGATGGTCCATTCGACGGTATGGCTATATTTTTCCATCATATAAGCTGCCCATGTGAATTTTAGAGTTAGAAGAGCAGGACAAGAATCGGCGGGCCCGATGAGATCACAGATTAGCGCAAGCCATTGGGTGCGACAGCCGCTGTTGACTGTGGGTTCGACGTGAAGATATGTGAGGTTTTGTGCCATGCGGATTATTCGGGCTGTGCGGTCGAAGGATGGGGAGGTGGAGGGGAGACCGTGAGTTTGTTAGTTTATGCTCGAGATTGTACTTACTGAAAAGAATGGGCATGAATTGGAAGGAGAGAAGATAAACATACCCATCAACAGGACCCGAAGTCCAAGTAGAGAGCGGAACTTCAACATGTACTTTCTGAAACGTCAACGCCAATGACACAATTCTCGTATCCATAAATCTGACCCCATCACTCTGAACGAAACATCTCCCCAGCCAGTAATTTTTATAACTCAACGAAAATGTATTCGTTTTATAAAAGATAGTCAGAGCTTCTTTATAAAGTCCCACATCTGCACGTAATGCGGCAAGGAATTTTCGAGCCGTTCGTCGATGACCGAGTTCTCCCCATATACCTTGAAGAAGGAGACGATAGATCATATGGCGAAGCTCGATTGGAAAGGTGCGAAGAGATCTGGGAAATGTTTTTTCTTCAAGAGAAGCCATCTTTGTTGTTGTGGAGGTTGCCATAACAAAAATGGTGTGGTTGATGCGGAAAGAAAATCTTTGATGTTCAATATATTGTTGATTTGGAGAGCAGAAACAAAGGTCATCATGGGTATGGTCGGGAAGGGAATAGGCAGTCGGACCTGGTTATATCTACCTAAGCCGAGCCAGTGACAAAATTGATCATACTAAAATTGGTATAAAAAGTCAAAAGTGAATAAGTGAGTGAGTCAAGCGTATGTTGAGACGATAACAGTCGAGGCGATAGTGAAAGATGTAGTATTAAAGAGGCTTGAATGCCCACCCTGATGATAGGTGATACTCAGAAGAGACTACAATCAACTTAGATTGTGTTTATATATATAGTCATACATTACTCTCCCTTGACTTATTGTGCCTTCTTGACATCCGTAACCTTTCCCTTTGACACTTTATTATATCCCTGCCCTCTCCAAACCCTCAATAAACACCATACAATCCACAAAAATCCCAATGAAACCACGCTAGCGGTTCCAATCTCTACCCAACTACTCTTATTTAAATCTAATACTGGAACAGTAACTGTATTCATCAGCCTACCATCAGGTACGGCTACTGGCGAGATATGATAGAACATAGTTTGTGGCCCAAATAGACCATCATAACCTAAATTGACCCTATCAAAAGGGTTACCCGAGAATTTGCTACCTTCATCTGCTGTACATGCCCAGAAGACTATAGGATGAGGAGTCTCTATAGAGGTATATCCATTCGTGTTGTTGGTAGGAGATAGATATCGCAAATGAAGAGGAATTTCTGCCGTGAAAGATTGAGTAGACTCAGGTGGTGCGAGTTCAAGTAAAAGGGTAGACCCCCAGATGTTCATTGCATAGTCTGGAGCTTCTAGATCGACTGGAGATGTAACGTGACGAAGAGCTTTTAGGTTCTTAGATGCAAGGAAAAGAGGATCAGATAACTGATATTTATCAGGAAAGACGGTACGGGGTAAAGTGAGATGTGTATGTAATGAACATTCCCGATCTGTAACAGGTGGTTCGCTGGAGCTGAGCATGAGTTGTAAAGTAGGATGAAGACCAGAAGGTTCCATGAAGGAAGAAGTGAAGAATGTGTCTGTAGTGTGGTGTCTGGCTGGGAAAGCGAATAACGTAGGAGACGGTTTTGAATCCTCGCCTACTACCGTTAAGAAGCCACCTAATGAGAGCTCTTCAGGCTGTAAAGGTGTTTCGACCGAAAGTATACCGACCTCCAGACGATGATTCGATGCTGTGTTCGTAACCTCAAGCTCCCAGGTTTGAGGTTCCCAAAATGCAACTATGTTTAATGCATGAGATATTGTGTCAAAATCTATATCAACGTAAGATGCATAATCAAGACGACCGGCTCTTGAACGACACTCTTTATCCGATTTACCGCAAACATTTTGCTGTATATATTCAATGAATGTTGTAAGATCCTCAAGGGGTTGATAATATTGCGTTGCGGCATTTGAAGCAAATCGTTCCACAGACAATTTGGTAAAAGACTCCTATAATTATTTAGATGATATCTCCAGTTCATTGGCAAAGTAGAGCTTACTTTAGGAGATACACAATCAAGATTTCCAAATACTTTCTTCAAAGCAGGACATAAAAGATCACTACATCGTTTTAGCATATGTGATGAATGGATAATTTAAACAAACACATACGGGCTTTTGCTGTTTCGCTGCGGACTGTAGAACACGTGTAGACCTGGAGAAAGTCTTGACAATAGAGGTGAAGCTGCATCATATTGATTTGAACTGACCCATCGAATATGAAGTTCATGAGACGCTTTTAATACTCCATATATCTCTTCAGGAAGCTCGCTAAAGCTAAAGGTAGCTCGATCCTCTCTCGCAGCTTTCACCCGTCCTGCTGTGAGAGAGTCTTGAGAAATTTTGATTAATTGGGGGTCAACTGCATCTTGAGGTTGTTGGAGGAAAGTGATTCTTTGCCGCATGATGATTGATGAGATTTGTGTGTATGTTTTGGTACTTGAAGTGAGGTCTAATAAATATTGAGCTTATATACTCGAATTAGGTCTCATATATGTTGAGTTGGCAAGTGCGTTCATTCATGTGATTCAATGTGTTTCGGCAGTATAAGACCCCTGTTAGGCGGTGAATCACATGAGCGCAAGGCTGCTTGATATCATAACTTCCGCCACCCAGTAAAATAGGTAACCTGCTCGTTCCAGGTTACACTTACCTCGAATGAATCTCTATGTTGATGATCTGTCCTTTCTTATGAGGATTCACTTAATTTCGCATTGCTTGATACCGTATTTTTTCCTTTAAATACCATGAAAAACAACTATCAGAAGCAACGAAAATAATTACAGCAAAAATGCTCTTTTTACCATTTCTTTGCCCGGCTCTGCTCACCCTCCTCACATTTACCCCTCTCACCACGGCTGCCTCCAAACCCAAGAATGCCATCTTACTATCAAAAGTAAAAACTCTCACTCTACGCGACAATGCCCAAACATCTCATCGACGAGTTTCGGCTGTTCCACAGCTATCATGTAGCGGCCCTGGCTGTCGACATTACAAAGTTGACGTCATGCGTTGTACCAACCATGGATCCGATTATTCTTCCGAAGATATTCAATGGTCCTGCACTGCGAATCTTCCCGAGGAATTCAAGCTAGGAAGTACGGACGTTATATGTGAGGGTTATGATAGCAAGGATGATGAATACGTGTTGAAGGGTAGTTGTGCTGTGGAATACAGGTTGTTATTGACGGAGGAGGGCGAAGCAAAGTATGGAAAGAGCTTTTGGGACGGTGGAAGTGGAGAGAGCTCTGTAGAGAAGGGAATGGGTTTATTATTCTGGTTGATATTCATGGGAGTTTTGGGATGGATTCTTTACTCGATGGTTCAAAATTGGAGACAAGGACCCGCTAATGGTCAAGCGGGAAGAGCCGGGGGAGGAGGAGGGTTTGGAGGATGGGGAGGAGGAGGACCAGGAGGACCAGGCGATGACGACCCCCCACCACCTTATCCAGGAACTGGAAAACGATCTACAAGAAACTATGGTGCTACTGAACAAGCGTGGAGACCTGGATTTTGGTCTGGTGCGGCGGCAGGTGCTGCTGGTGGGTATTTCGCAGGAAATAGAGCGAATAGACAAAATCAAGGTGGTAGTAGCTGGGGTGGTGGAGGTGGAAGTAGCTGGGGTGCAGGTTCTAGATCTGGAAGCTCAAGCGCAAGCTCCCCCTCTACCAATACTCGGTCAAATACTGGATTCGGCTCTACGTCGAGAAGATAGTTACCCTAGCAATCTGGACGAGGCACCTCACCTCTAATCGCGCTACTTCCCGACGGAGAGAAATGATTGAAGAATAATGTGATGAAAGTTGGCGTCTTATACAATAGAGCTATCCAAATTTTACCTCCGCGAACGTATCATGATTACTTTTGACTCCACTCTCCTATCATTCATTCCATCCCGACCGCGCTAGACATACAATGCAACTGATTGACTGCAATAATAATTCATTTTGAAAACATGGTTATTTCTTTCTATTAGAGCTATTTCATCTGCCAACGCTGCAGTTTTCCCACTGCATCAATAACCAAGGGAAAGAGCATACCCCTGGCCTGGTCAACCGATTTGCTATCTTAAAATACAAAGTCCATCGCTGTCTGCTTCTATTTCAGAAATTTTCCGATTGAAAGAAGAAAAAAGGACTTCATCACATATGATGTGAGGGCGCGAAAAAATGGTATACATGCGGACAAATTCCTTTACACTCAAGCAAAAGCCAGTCATCGCTCAAATGTGCAGTGCGGCACTTCGTCACACTTCCTGAAACAAAAATCATACAACTTCCCAATAACCTAAATTAAATCCTTGTCTTGAATTCGAAACCATCATATTACATATGAGCGGTCATGACATCCAATTTGTCGAAAGGTTTAGCGCAATTGGGACACTTTCTCATACGGTTGGAGATTCGATCATCCACGCATGAATTGCAGAAGAGATGCCCACACGTCTTTAAAACAGTGTTCTTGAAATTTGCACGACAAACGGTACACAATGCAAGAGTCTATATTGTGTTAGTAATAGATCACGATAAACAACAATGATTGAGACCTACTCTGAGCATTTCCTCCTCACCAGATTGATTGCTCAAGCTCTTCTGTTTCCATGTATCTCGATCTTTTTGAACCTGTTCACATCGAACCCGAAGTTGTTCATTCTCTAGCTCCACCGCGTGAATCTTTTGTTTGGTACCAGAGTTCGCAGAATCCTTGGATTTGAGAAGGTTGGTCAATTCCGCTGCTTGGTTCTTTAGGCTCTCACATTTGCTTGTGGCCTCTCTACTTGATGCCTCTAACTTCTTGTTCTCAGCCAAGATAGAGGCATTGGACTGTCTCATATCACTGAGTTGCTTCTCCAAATTGCTCAACAAATTTCGATCAGATGTCTCTACATCCTTGAGTTGGGAGATGATCTCGGAACTTTTGGCGTTTTGACTCTTCAAAGTTCGAACTTCTTGGAGGCGAATATCCATATCCTTTCGGGCCGCGAAATATTTTTGATCAGCCTTGCTCTTTTCGGCAACCAAAACCGAAACCTTTTCTTCGAGAGCCGTGAAGTCCATTACTTTCTTGCTCGTCAGGGCCTGGACTCGCTTGTACGCGGACTGGAGGGCAGGTAATTCTTTGTTGATTGAGTCATAACCTTGTTGAAGAAGATCATACTTGACACGCAATTCTTCGAGGTTTAAAGAATCTATCTCCGGTCCTGGTGTAGGTTGGCATGATTGCTCGGCGATTTGTCTCAGACGTTCGACTTCAAGTTCAAGAGATGTGATACGATCATCCTTTGCTCCAACCAATTCTTTCAAATGCTCGATGCCTGCATCATCCTGTTCCTGTTTGGCCTTTCGCACGCTAATATCAGCAAGTAACTCATCTCGGGTAGAGCGAATTCTCGTCAAATCAGCATCCAGGCGTTGAAGCTGACTTTCCAGTTCACCAGTGGTCGTTTCAGCTTCGTTCTCTATTTGAATACGATATGCAGTCCGTTCGGCTTGTAATTTCTCAGCCTCCTCTCGCAATTGTATATTAGTGGCTTCGAGGTGATTGATACGTTTGATAACATCCTCATGTTGAATACGGAATTGTTTAAAAAGCTCAGTCCGAGCATAGTCGTCGTCCGAGGGTGCTTGCTTGATACTGGCCGCGGTAATTTGCTCTGTTAGTGATTTATTCTCCGCAGCCATGGCTTCGAGTTGCTCCTTTTGCTTCTCGACAACCGCTTGTGCCTCTTTATATGCTGATTGATTAGCTTCCTTGTCTTCCGTTATTCCATTCGTCATTTCAGTGTCCACGCCATTTTCGACTTTCGCGCCATTAGCAGTACTGTGGAATAATGCCTTAGCCTCTTCTTTTCGAACCGTATCACTCCTCAGCCTATCTAAACGTTTTTCGGCCTTAACATAACGCAGCGATGCCAATTCGAGAAGCTCATTCAGTTCTTCTTTCTCGTTGCGGAGTCGGTCTACTGTGACGAGATATTCTTTCTGAGAAGCAAGCATTTTTGTAACCTTTGCTTGAAGATCTTGCAAGTCTGTCGAGGGTTTGCCATGAGCAGCTGCAACTGCAGTAAATATTTTGTGTAATTTTGATTTTATTTCTCTGCCCTTTGATGCCAGATGATCAGAGAAGGCTTTGATACCATGAAATTGTAAAGAAGTTGAAAAGGATACTATCATGCGTCAGCGTCAATCAAACTACAGTCAACAGATAACAAACTTTCTGGCTTTTCCGCATTTGGAATGTCATTTTCTGCGAGCAGTGTCACTTCTTCTAGTAACTGTTACCCGTAATCAGTTTCGTGTCCCAAATGACTGATAAGGAGCTTATCATACCTGTGTCCACCAAGCATCAATGATTCTCAGATGATCATCATGATCTGTAGACTTCTTCTGTATTGTCTTCAATTGTGATTCCAAAGTTGCCTTCTCTCGTTTGTACTCGAGCATTTGTCGATAGATCGCATCTTTTTGGTATTTCTATAACGTGACATATCAGCCTGCCATTCCAGCCAGTTTATTCCTTATTCGTAAAAGGGAAGGTGTATTGACTACATTGATGCGATGTATTGTGGGAGTGCGGGTATAGGCGTGAAGGTATGCAGGCTATCCATGCTGTTCACAGCAAGCTGCGCATTAGCAACAGCCACACAGATTTCAAGAGCAATCCCTAGACTCTTGTATGACGTTGATAGATGAGAGAATCCGACAAAATATTGATCAAGAGCGTACATGCGAAAGGAGATATGTCATAAGACTGATTACATACCTCGATATCTTCAGACCAAGGCGCGGTATTTTCAGAATCTGCAGAGGCCTTTCCGGCACCGTTGGTAGCTTGTCTCTTGGTAGGGGGTGCGAGATCATCAGTGCTTTGGCCAGCTGCCCTCTTCCTGTCCTCCATCTTGATGAAGGAAGGGAGAGATGGAGCTGATGCGGCGACAGGCGTCATCAGATTGAAGAAGGTGAATGGTTCATAAGATCAAACACGATAGCGGATTCGACCAGATATGGGTATAGCGCAATAATAGGTAGTATCGAATGTTTCTAAATGTGTGGTTTGATTGACCTTGTATCGTCGTTACGGGTTGTAAAGTTGAGAAAGTAAATGGAGGTAAAGGCGAAAGAAGTGAGAAGTTGCAAGCCGCCAAATCCAAAATGGACTAGTGTCAAAATTTAGTCAGAGCGGGAACCGGCTCCAGGTCAATGGAAATAATTATTTCAACCACACTCACCATACCTAGGGATACTTTAAAGGATTCCCATTGTTCATTCAAAGAGAAGACGATATTTGATTATTTACCTATAATTTATATTCGACATTTGAGCAATTAGTAGCTTTGAAGATAAACAAATTCTACCGCGACTCGAGCTACATTCTTTGGATCTCGCCCATTGGGCGCAATAAATTTCGTCAAAATGTCTTCCATGCTTAGAAAAGGTGGAAAGTCGTTCAAACCAAGTGCTCGCCCTCGACCAAATCCTACCAGACCATCTTTGTCGCAACCTGCAGCGAGACCAAGTTCCGAAACTCAACCACAAGCACCAGTATCCGCGACTCAACCACCCATCCCTACACCCACATTGACTGAAGATGTGGAGAGAGAACCATCCCAAACTACAATCTCGGAACCAATTCAAGTCACCCCTCAATTACAACATGCTCCGCCAGTCCAACCTCAGATACCAATCATCACCTCGAACAATGACACTTCCGCGACTATTAATAATACGGCTAAAAGAAAAGTTAGAGAAGATGATGTCGAAGGCACCCTTCCAGTTGAGCGACCACCTACAAAAGTCCAAAAGTTGACCCCTCCCTCGGATGACTTGCAACATTCCGGAACGAATGCGCCATTACAAACTGTCCCAACTGCGTCTTCGACTGTACCCAGAGAAGTGCCGGCACCTTCAAATGAACAAGTTTTCGCGGAGCCAAGTCACAGTGGGCAGGAAGTTGTAGACGATGAAGAATTTCCTCCGATTAGCAATATAACTACGAATAATGCTACAACTGCAAAAGCTATTCCAGCAAACCAACCTCAACCTTCGAATAATTCCACACCTGCGATTTCTTCAGACGTCCCGCGAATGAATACCACAATCGACAGAACACGAGCACCTGCGTCTACTCCCACACAAGTAATCGGTGGAAATTTACAAACCCCACCCGCATCGTTCGAGGATGCCGATTTATCTGGAATGGGAGCGGGTGAAGCGAGTCAGACGTCTCATCTAGTCTCTACAGTAACTCCAATTTCCGAAGAAACACCTACTCCAGTCGACGGAGAAGCAGCGCCAGCTCTCAAAAAAGCGAGGAAGAAGCCAGCGCCAAGGAAGAAGAAGGTTCAGGTCGAAGATGGCGACGAAGCTAGAACTGGAGTCGAAATTCAATTGAATAGGCCCCGTAAGACTGGAGGATCGACACGAGAACGCAGGAACAAGGACGGCGAGGCACCAAAGAAGAGAAGAGATCGAGATGTCACTCCAGAGGATGCGGAAAATGAAGTCATCGAACCTACGGTCATGAAGATGGCAGATCTTTGCAAAGATATTCGGATTGGCAAGAAGTTCAGTAGACATGACGAACTCAAGCTAAGGCATGCCCGAAAGAAGACTGATGCCCAATTGGCCGAACGTCCCGAACTTGCAGGTCTAATCAATAACGCGCCATCTGAGAATAACGCTGAGCCTGTTGAAGCGCCAGCTGCTGTCATAAACAATAACGGATTACAGATGCGAGTTATCGACGGACAAATTGTACTGGATGACCAATCTATGCAAGTTGATCGACATAGGCAAGCACGAAACCCGGGTCAAGTGTTGGAAGAGATAGAAGAAAACGAATTCACAAGAGTAGTCAATTCCGGACAATACATGAAGCGTTCCGCAGCTGTACGATGGGATTCAACTTCGAATGAATTGTTCTACCAGGGTCTTCGACAATTTGGTACAGCGTTTGAAATGATTGCTGCGATGTTCCCAGACCGCAATAGAAGGCAAATCAAATTAAAATTTGTGCGAGAAGAACGCCAAAATCCAGCGAAAGTTGATCGAGCTCTCAAAGGGAAGACAGATGAGATTGATTTCGAAGAGTACACTCAGCTTACAGGTCAGAAATTCGAGGATTCAGAGGAGATCAAAGCAGAACAACAGCGACTCGAAGATGAGCACAACGCGGAGCAAGAGAAAGTTGAAGCTGCCAAAGCGGCGGCTGATAAGAGAAAGAAAGAAGCTATTTCCAAAGCTGGAAGAAGAGGCAATGGCGGTGCTAGCGATGGTGAGGATGGACCAGAGTCACAAAAGGAGAACGCCGGTGCTGTTTTGGTCGGGATGGGAAGGCAAAAACCAGCCAAGTCTAAGAAGTCTAATAAAGCTTCTATGCAAGGTGGCGGAGAGGAGATAGAAATTCTTGGTGAAGTATAATGGGCTGGGTTAAGGTCGATTGGGCGTTTGAAGGATTAGATCAGGGACTGGATGTTGGATTTGCTTGCTGTATTCACGACAAATGAATGGCTGGATGGAGTTTGTTTGGTTCTTATACCCGATTTGCATTATCATGCAAACTAGAGAAGGGGAGGTCCTTCGATCATAGGTCTATGGGATAGATCGGATCACTATGACTTTATAAAGATAAATCAATGAAGCAACGAAACCATGGAGATATTTTTGACAAAATTTCACAACTCATAGTTGACTCTGAAGTAACCGTGTTGTCTATGCCATCCATTTACTTTGAATTCCACGTAAACCGCCTACTAAGTAAACCTAAAAAGTCCATTTCCCTACCCCTCCAATCCTCTCAGAACCCAATCTCCCGAAAATCTCACTCCTTCTTAATCAACTCTTCAAAGAGCGGTTTCAATACCAACGCACTCTCCTTAGGTTCTCGTCTCTGACCCCCCTCATAATCCACATAGGTAACTCCAAATCTGGTCTCGTAGCCCTCGGCCCACTCGAAATTATCCATCAAACTCCATCCCAGGTAGCCGCGCACATCGGCGCCCTTTTCAACGGCGGATGCCATGGCGCGGATGTAGTCGCGGAAATAGTCGGCGCGGAAAGTGTCTTTCAGGATGTCGGGGTAGGGGATGTCGTTTTCGCGGAGCAGGGAGGTGCCGTTTTCGGTTATGTAGACTGAAAAGGGGGTGGGTTAGTGGGGGAGGGATGAGAGGGGAATGGTGTATGTGAGACGGGTGGAAGGAAAAGAGAGGGGGTGGGGGGGCTTACTAGTAGGGAACCCGTATCTTTTTGAAATCCACAAGATCAAATCATGGAAACCCTGTGGATTAGGTCTCAACCAAACGCTTTGGGTCTCTGGACCGATATTATCACCCTGTTTATTCTCAAACAGCAATTCCAAATTTCCCAAGAAATCATTTTCTTCCGGCTCCGTAGTCTTATGTCTGATGTAATTAGCAGTGTAGTGGTTCATACCATAGAAATCATTCGAGCCTTTCACCAATGCGATTTCCTCGTCGGTGAAAGTAGGGAGACGGTCTCCGAGTTGGGCGCGCATGGAGTCTGGATATTTGCCATGGTAGATGGGGTCTGCGAACCAGGAAATGCTGAATTCGAGTTTGCGTTCGGCGGCTTCGACGTCCTTGGGGTCGGAAGCATCCCAGGGGTAAACACCATCACCTGGGGGAGAGTTAGTATGCTATTGGAGTAGAATTGGAGTAGTTAGATGTGGAGATTTATGTACCATTGAGAGTAATTCCGATTTGTCCACCATCTTTAGCTTTGAATTCTTCCCGGTAAATCTTAACGGCTGCGCCGTGAGCTATCAGAAGGTTGTGTCCTACTGTCCATGGCTCTCTGCTACTGTCTCCCACATCACTCTTTGATCTATCACTCGTATGTCCGGGAGCGAACAATCCCGTGCTGTACCCCAGGATAGAAGAACACCACGGTTCATTAAACGTGATCCAATTCTTAACTTGTGGAATTGCCTCAAACAATACTCTTGCATAGTGAGCATAGTCCTGAACAAACTCTTCTTTGTTCAACAATCCCCCGTATCTCTTATCCAAATTGTCTGGTAAATCCCAATGGAACAGCGTTACGAAAGGGGTAATTCCTTCTTTGAGCAAATCATCCACCAACTTGGTGTAATAAGCGATACCCTTTGGATTTACCGGATCATTGCGACCACCTAGGGGGATGATACGAGACCAGGAGATAGAGAATCGATAAGCTTTTGCACCGGTGAGTTTGAGAAGCGCAATGTCTTCGGGAACTCGATGGTAGGAGTCACATGCCACGTCTCCGGAACTACCATCAGCAATTTTGCCGGGGATTTTGCAAAAGGTGTCCCAGATGGAAGGGCCACGACCATCTTCTTCAGGAGCTCCTTCGATTTGGTAACTAGTGTGGTGTTAGTAGGAGATATGGGATCTGATCAAAGACAATATACCTCGCAGTAGCGAAGCCCCATGTGAAATCCTTTGGTAGAACTGCTTTACCCATGTTGTTTTCTTTTGAAATTCGATAATATTCTTGTAAACACAAAAGATACTAAGTACTTATAGTATCGAATATAGAATTAGTTGCTGTGAGAAGGGGGACTACTCGCATATAAGTAGAAACAGAGCGGCTAATTGTAAATTGGTGTTGTGTCATAACAAGCAAATGGAACTAACTCGTATCCCACCCCTCGGACCGTTCAGACCGTTATATAATTATTTCCTAATTGAGTGACTTTGATATCTTCCGCCCCACCAGATTATGGAGGGGTAGTAAATGTTTGGACCGGCTAGACGGGACGAAACTCCGGCTGAATTCAATTGACCGAGTTCACGGGATTTGGTGTCGTTTTCGTGACTGTGATTAGCTCGTGTGTATACATACATACATGTAGATGAATCTCGGATGTCAAGCGGATAGATGTGATGGAAACATCACAGTTGATTGCAAAGAGCTATTTGCATTTCTTGGTATGGTAATCTTACATGTACAGTATTGGCGCAGCCCATTATCTCATTTCTTAACAAATCCCCGAACTCCCGTTTGACATGAGAAGATAACTCTTCCGAGATTGTTGTAAGGATCGGCAACCTTGTTGTGAACTTGCAAAGCTCTCTCGTTTTGTGTCCATCCCAAACCCAAATCTCCATAAACGACATCATTTCTTGACTATAATCCACGATACTAACCAAACTCGAACCCATACGATCGTAATTTATCATTTCACCTCAGAGGCATTAACTTGCAGATGCTATCCCATCTATTGTAGCCCCTCCATGCGAGAACCTTCACCCGGGCTCGCAGCATCCAACTTTCTCTTTCCAGTTACAGGTAACTGCACATCGTCATCTTCACCAGTCCACTCTACAATCTCCCATTCTACTTTGATTCGACCATCGTCGGCAGTTCTTCTACCTCTGCTTGTTTTCATTTTACCCAATCGGCTTCCTTCGACTAACATCTCAAACCATGGTAGACCTTGTTTTCCTCTGCCGTCGTTCTCAGTGTGTGGTATGACAGTCTCGATAGTTTGTTTATCATTCTGTGCATCCTCAAGTGCTTCTTTAGGAAGTAGACCCAATTCTTCGAGATCTCGCAGATCCGAAGAAGCCAATGATCCCAAAGTTAACGAAATATAATCTGCATGGTCTGCCGGTTCTTCCGTCCAAAAGGAGAGAGGTGTTCCACAAAAGCCACAGAAATGTCGTTTCGCATGTTGTTCGGATGGAGGAGTATAGGATCGTCGAATTATGTTGTGTGATTCATCATTGAAGAAGGCGTACGTCGTTGAGTGATACCAAGCTAATGGCACACGAAGCCATGCTGAGAGAGGAGCAGCCTGTGATCGTCCTGGTTGTATGATATTAGCAATCGCTTTTTTGGTAATGTAAGGAAGGGAATATCTCCAATTTACGTACGATGAACATTACTGCTATCGAAAAAGACTTGTGCGCCATCTGCTGAGTTTTGTGGGATTTGTATTGTGTATTTGTTGCGACCACAAGAACAGCCACCGTTAAGCTCACTCATGCTGCCGAATCTGAAGCTACCCAGGTAAGGACTTAAATTAGAAATTCAGATCAGACGTCGGCGAGTCTTGATCAATGATTTTGAGAATCGTATATTAATGAAGACGTTGCTTTTTATTGTATTAGGAAGAGGAAAGTTTAATCTGTTGTCCCGTGAATTTTAGAGTTGTATTAAAATTATGAAATATAATTGGTTTGTTGTTGGAAACATCTAGATTATTCGCAATGTTTCCTTCCTGAGCTTCCCTCACCTCACCACCTAACTCTATGACATCGCTATGCAAGGTTTCCCCACAGCAATCACACATCAGCATAACGACAACGACAACATTGACAACAACATGAACATTCAATTGTGCAGTAAAATCTTTCCTTTTATATTCGTATCCTTAAATTCCTCTATTTACAAAATTGATAATGGATAAAGATCGTCATGTGGAGACAACATCGAATCTCACGTGAGTTTTTAAACCACATGTCTCACAACATTCATCTGCTGTCATAACCATTGCTATCCACATGCATGCTAAATTCCCCAAGTATCAACGCACTCATCAATATACCACCCAAACGCCAATCCATATCTGTTTGTGGAATTGCCTAAAAGCAAATACGTCAAAGCAATATCAACCAAACAGCCCCAAAGTTATCCGCGACGGGTTCTCAAGTCCAAATCAATGATGTCGTCGGTTATCAGCTCGATCGCCGTCACATGATTCGAGATTTCCACCGTTGAAGGTTCGTCAGAGTCTTGCAATATCTGGAGCTGTTGATACATCTCCATCAGATCTTTGCGCTGGGATGCCGAGCTTTCTGTCCTTCGGTGGGCTCGATTAGCAGCAAGGATATTCGAAAGCCGAATCTCAATAGAATCAAAGTACCGAAGGCGGTCTGGATAACAGCTATATAGCTCTCTGAATACTCTTCTAGTAATTTCCAGGCAATCTACCGGGATATACTCATGCTTGAAGAGAGATTCGTCTGCTATGATGTTGCCATAATGGGCTGCCAGATTTCCCTCGCTTCGCAGCTCGCGGTTGAGCTCAGGGCGGTCCCTTTTATTGATGACGAACTCTTTGGCTTGCTCGAGGAATCTTAATCTAACCGCAGCACCCACCAACATTAGCGGATTTTTAAGAGTGAGATCTTGCACCAGCTCGTTAAACTTCGATTGAAGATTTGCTTTCTCCCCCTCAATCCCCTCAATCTGAGCTTGAAGTCTCATGTTCTCTTCCTTGGCTTCGAAGTAGTCCTTTGCGTCCACTGCAAGCTCCAGCTGGTGCATAAGATTATGCTTCGATCTTTGGTGCATTACGCACTTCTCAGTCTCGTAATCCAAGTCATGTAACAATCTTATGTTATCGTCCTTGAGCGTGGAGTTCGTCTCGGAAAGAGCTGTCACCTCCGTCTTCAACTGAGCATTCTCCTCTTTCTTCTCAGATAGCTTCCTGCGGAGTTCATTCAATTCCTCCGCGTGTTGATTTCTCTGGGTTTCCAGTTCTTGTTCTTGTTCTCCAAGTTGTCGGGCAACACTATTCTTTAGTGCCTTCACTTCTTGTCGAATGGTAACAAAGTTTCCTGCTGCCGTCTGAACACGGAGAAATTTTGCGGCGATATCGCAGTTAGAAGGATTGAGTTTCTGCTCCAACCCGGCGAACAATGTATCTGTCTTCTGCCATGTTATTGCCATTGTTGCAGCACTCTCTGAGCCGAAGTTCTCGCGAGCTTGGCCATTACTTGCGTTCAGTCCGGAACCAGAAGTTTTGGCGCTGGTATCCTTCCTAATCTCGCGCCCAACATTGTATTGGAAGGGCAGCATATTTGAAAGCTCATTAATATGCTACGAAGTGTACTGGAGTCGCTCAGGTGTTGCCGAATCTGATCTAATGGGCGATTATCGAGGTACTGGATTTGTTTCCTGCGATATCCGGATTGAATTATCATGAATTACAAGAAAAATATGTTCAAGAAAGAAGCTCTGTGTTAATTGTGGTATCAAAGATCATGAAATACTGTGTATTACACGGAAAGAATAGGTGCTACAGACAGCATCTTATGAACAAGAAGGGATCTACTTTACGGCTGCCAGTACAGAACTTGAAGAACACTAGTTTTTGCAGTCATGTTAGTACGGCGCCGTCAGTCAAATTCCATCTTCAGACTCTCGTCTAATTGTTCGCTTGGTTGAACGTCGCCCCCTTCTCCCTGCTTCAATTGCTTGGGCGACTAGATAGAGCGTAAAGTATACTATCTGGTGAGGTACATATATATATTTTGTCATATAGCGTGAATCAATAATAGTCCGAATATTATGTATGTATCGGTGTTTATCACTTAGCCCCTCAGGCATCTTGTTCAATCAATCTCTAATTCAGTGTTCTGTTCTACTTTTATCTCGTCACTCTCGCGACCCAGTCTTCGTAGAACACCTATTAACCCCAATCTCACTCCTCCGAGGGAAGGTCAAATAAACCTTCACAAAGTAGCTTCAATTTGGGCAATCGCCATCGCGTAAGGATTATAATTGAGTAAACAGCCAATAATCCGATATTTTTGACGTACGAATCTTTTGAGCGTGAGGTCACAACAGCTTTCGTATCCCATGCAAGCTTGACTAGCAGTATCACACGAAATCTCACGCTAAGCTCTTTGAACAGTATTCTAGGTATATTGGGCGAGAAAATCAATGATCACGTGAGTTTTGGGACAGCGCGGAGAAGTCAACCACCTTATGCGAATATCTTGATGGAGATCTGAGACTGTGGAGTAACCCTTGGAGTGTATGGATGTTGTGGTTTTATCAAAATTAGATTCTGTCTCTTGTTTGTAATAGATGTCGAGAATGGCAAGATTCCACGATCTGATGACCTAAGGCCTTGCCGAGAGGAAGAAAAGGCATCTTAGACTTGATGAACAATGCACAAATTCCACATATGTCAATTTCAAAACATTCATAAAATCACAGGATACACTCCGCTGCGAAATCTGATTTCATGTCTATCCACGAACATCTCTGTCCAATGCATAACATTTTCCTATCCGCAATGACAGTTTCATCGCATGGTATCTACTCTGACATATATACATAGAATCTGTAGCACGCCCCCAGTCCCAAACGCAAACATCATCCTCAATCATGCTGGATATAGAGTTGCGTATTCATGATTGCTCTGGTCATATTCCATACAAAATCTGTTGCTCAATCGCATATGATTCGTCCACCCGCATTATTTGCCTGATCACCAGATTAATCCTAGCTTAAGCCTTGTGTTTTAACTCTTCATTATCCTTATTGTAATCCCATGTCCAATTTTTTCCACTTATTATGATAATCTCGATGCTTGTATCCTGTGAAGGGTGAGTTCTGAGGGTTTCCTTATCTGCGACGATGACTGGAACGTTCTAAGTCCACTATCTCGTCGGTTAACGTTTCCAATTCTTCAATCAAGATCTTTCTTTCGTTGCCTGGGCCGCCCGCGATCCTATTCCAAACCACGCACCACTCCTCTCGCAAAGTCGCCGATACACTAGATTTTGTTATTGTAGATAATGTTGATTCACAGTCGTTTTGTCTTTCGGAGACTCCATCAAAGAATGGGTAGGCGCTAGATTTATGGTTGTATAGCTTTTCAAAGATCTCTTCGGCTTCTTCTTCGTACTCTTCCGGAATAAGGTTGCCCTTGAACAATGCCGCATCGGCAGCTGCATTACCCCTGTGAGCAGCAACATTACCGTTAGTTCTCAAAGCCATGTCTGCCTCACATCGGGAGATACCGAGTGCTGTCTCTCGTGCTTGGTCTAGAAAACGTAATCGTATATCCGCTCCTATCTTAACCAGTGGCTCTCTGATATCATGTGTCTTCTTCAAATCCTGGTAGTTCTGTCGAACAGCATCACGGCTGCATAACATACTCGCATACCTATCTGACATCTTCTCGAGGCTTGCTTCAACACTTTCCAATTTGTCTCGAAGAGCGTTTCGCTTTTTTTTGTAGTACTCTACTTCTTCTTTGTACTCTTCGCGCTCGCTTCGGTATCTAGATGCGTCTTCTTGGAGCTCATTATGCTCATCCTCGAGAGTGTAATAGTCAGTCTTAAGGGTCTCGTACTTAGTTTCTAGCTGTTGCAAGCGATTGGAAGTTGAGGCTGTCCGGGACTGCTCCTGTCTGATCCGATGATTTTCAACCCTCAAACTCCTTACTTGTTGCTGAAACGTCGCACTATGTTCTTGAACTACGTTTAGTTTGAGTTGAAAGTCTGTGACGTCTTGTGCTGATAGTTTTAGCGCGCGGAACAGAGATTCTGCCGATTCAAGTGCATCGTTCTTTTGGGTCTCCAAGGTTGAGATTTTCTCCCCAAGTCTCACCACTTCCTCGTCCATTGCCACCAACCTTAAATCCAGCTCCCTTCTCTCCGTCCGAACTGCTGAATTCTTCTCCCTGACTTTCCGTAAATCAGTCGATGCTTTCTGTCGTGCCGCCTGCGCTTCCTCGAGATCCAATTTCATCGCGTCCATCTCCTTTCGATGACTTTCATTGCGTTGATCCAGTTGCTTTTGCATTTCCAACCTGTGTTTTTGAGTCAAAACTTCAATCTCAGCACGCAAGGAACCAGCTTGTGTCTTCGCAGACTTCAAATCACGCTCTTGTCGGGCCATCTTCTCCATCAGTTTGATGCGCGTCTCTGGTTCCGGCGCAGTAGACTTCGTGATGATGGTGTTACTCGTCACAGCTTCTGAAAATCGAGAGGTGCACACGAGGCAAGAATTCTCGAAGGAAGTCGTCGAATTGATCACCTTGATATCCTCGATGATACTTTCGCCGACGACTTGCTCGGTCGCATCACACGATGCCTCCAGTGCGGATTCCATACTCTTTGTATTAGTGGAAGACTTCTTCAATTTGACAATTGCACGGGATGACTCCAACTTTCGATCTGAAGCCGTGTGTTTTTCCTCTCGACAAGCTGCTACCACCACTGCGGATGCTTGAGACTTCTCCTTCTTCAACTTGGCTTTTCTAGCAATTTCCACTCTCTCCTTATCCTCACTCGACTGCTTCTCATTCTTCCCCCAACCCGTCGGCAAAAAATCCATATCATCATCGAGGAAACCTTCACTCCCAGAGTCTGTATCCGAGCCCCACCCAGCGCACTTCTCATCGCAGCTTTCATATTCAATCACGGGTGCATGCAAGGGCCATGATTCTTCCTTTTCTTCGACTTGTTGAGAATCAACGTGCAAGTCTGCGATTTTACTTTAGTATTCCTATTTTTATGTGTTGAATTGAGTTACTGGCTTACCTTCATTCTCCGCCGACGGCGCTCGATCTTCCGCCTTGAAGACCGGTAGAGAGACGGTTCCTGCTGGAAGTCGAGATGCAGAAGCTGCAGTTGTTTTTTTCTTCTTGGCTGCCATTGCAATGTAATTGACGTCTTCACCTATTTCAACGAGAACTAAGTGCAGTTTGATAGTTTCCAGGCTGAGGCGCGTACTATATGGGTAAAACATCCCAGATCGGATGAGATTGTATAAAAATTTCAGTAGTTGAAATTGCCTAGTTACAGCAATTGTAAAACGGACAGGGGATGAATAACTTTCTCATCTGTGTCGGAGAGAAATCTTAGCTGAAGGTGAGAGAAGTATGTCTGGGATGTTCCGAAAGTGAGCCGCCTTAGTCAAATATCGGAAAATTTATAGCTTGGTACCTGTCCGAAGAAAGAAAATCATTTTTATTATACTCCATCATAGTTCAACGCAAGGGATGTATATCCACTTCTGTGTTGACATAATGTGAATCTATAAAGATTTTCTAAGATGTGGAAATGTATAGGAGAGTTTTGCATGGCTGAGAAGTCTCAAAGGACATGGAAGTAGGAATTCTGTTGATTGAAGTTGCATTTTGTATGTAGAAGCTTTAACATATTGCTCAATCTAAAAATCACATCATTCTAGAGGGATTTTGGGAAGGGCTAGGAAGTAATGAAAAGGAAAGCTGCAAACGACATCTTTAAGGAACAGAGGGTTGAAAAAGTGGCACTGTGGAAGATTCTTAGCAGGTACGTGTGTGACTATCTCTTTGAAGATTACATGTAGGCGTTTGATCTGGAATTGGTACATTATAAACATGGTATTACCTCCAGCAAGTGGCAAGCTTCCCACTCCGGTATAACCTCAATTCATATGGCTCTTATACAAGCGCCAAGCAACTATGTCCTGTCCTCTAATTTTATCCACAACACTACGTGATTTGGCTTGCAGCCATATGGTGATCCCCAGTACACATGTATTAAATTTCTCGGGATTTTCTCAGACAGCCTCCGAGACATAACTCAAGTCCGTGAAAATGAAGTGTTACAAACTTCAGCCGAATGCACTCGGACGTTGTGAAGACGATGTCCACGCGGAACTATAAACGGAAGTTAGCGATCATTCAGTGAATATAAGAAGTTAACACTAACTCATTAGTTGTTGCCCAATCATTACTGCTTGCCATATGATCAGGTTGTTTAATATCCCAGTCACCATGGCGTGTAGAATCACCAGGTTCTCCAACGGTCCAGTCACCAGTGCCTCCCATATCACCAGGCTCTCTAACGTCCCAATCCAAGCCCCCCGTATGACTCGTTTTTCCTTCATCCTATACATATAATCAGTCTGTGGTCATAATGATTCAGTGAGCATATACTTACAGTAGTATTCTCGACATAACCACGATACTCAATACTTCTACCAATTCTTACAATCTGTCCCTCAAGATCTTTCAATTGAGATAGCCAGCCTGTCACTTCCTTATTTGCATCAAATATATCTTCTTGAGGATTTGCGATATAACAATTAACGATAAAAGAGAACAATTGCTCCGCTTCTGTGCGAAGCTCTTGAGAAGTGTTACTATCGTTGATGGCTCGAACAGTTTTGATACTAGCTTTACTGTCTATCGCCTGGCATAACTTGTAGGGGTATCTCGTGACATATTCGTATGAAGTAACATGGTAGATTTTGTTGTAAAGAGCTTCATTGGTGGACCCTGATAGATAGAAAAGTTTGAAAAGAGCTGCGTCAGTCAAGCAATATGCTCGGTGGCAGCGATCGTTTCCCTCTTTAATGATCTTGTAATCGACACGACTGAATACCTCATCCGATGAGACTGTATATTTAGCTTGCTCGAAAAACCTTTTTCTGACTGCGACTCCAACATCAATGAGGGGTTTTACTATGGCACGCTCCTCCTCAAGCGCTTTGACTTTTTCTTGTAGCTCTTGTGTCTGGGAACTGAGCCTCTTGGTCTTTAATTGCTCTTCACAAAGTTCTTCCTCAATCTGGGCAGTCTGGCGTAATTCTCCTGTCGCTGAATTCTTAAGTAGTGCTTCCTTTCTTTCAAGAAGCTTGCTATTGTCTTCCTTCAAACTGTTTACTTCATCCTTGAGCTCGCTTATCGTCAACTCTAAGATGCCAAATCTCTCCTGCATGACTTCCTTTTCCCTATTTATAGCACGAAGTCCAGGGGGACGCTTCTTGATATTCAAAGACTTCTCAAGCTCTCTTATTCGATCCTTGAGATCAAATGTCTCTGCTTCGAACATGATCGCGGATTTCTCCATTTCCAGCAAAGACACTAAGCTCTTTTTCTTAGTTTGCTCTGCCTGATGAAGCTCGTTCCAATACCATTGACATCGTGCGCGAAGGATAGCGTTGCTCACGCGAATCTTCTTCATGACCTTGCACAGCTTCCGCGCACCCTCTGACATATATTGGTACGTCGTGATATCCCAAGATGATACGCCTTGCAGGGTCTTGAACGCAAATTTGAGCCTGGTAGAAGGCTTATTTTCATCTTCTTTTTCCTCTCTTCTGTTGATCGTGTCATAAGTCTTGGGTACCTTCTCGTAAGCTATTATATGGCATTGGTGGCGTATAATAAAGTCCAGCTCCTCCGCATGTCCAACCACAGCTTCCGGTAGTAATTGCGATTCTTCCTTTACTGATTTAGAGTTCAACAACTGAATTTCCTCCCGTAATTCAGTTACTTCTTGGTCAAGAGTCGATGACTTCTCATGCAAGATTGAGTTTTCTTTCCGAAGCTTCTCCAGCTCTTTGTTGCGGTCCGCCTTCAGGTTTTTGTTTTCAAACTTGATTGCTTCGTATTTTTTTGTGAGATCCGCCAAAGCTTTCCCATACTCAGCTTTTAGGCCTTCGAACAACTGCTGCCTCGCCTCTTCCAGTCTCTTGATACATTCTCGATCTTTGATCATATACCGCTTGAAATTTTCCATCAGCTCCGCTGTCAGCTCTTCTGAAGCCTTTTTCATTGTGAATTTCAACACTGTCTGTTGCGTCTCAGAGAATGAGGTTGTGACCACTGCTTGATCTAAACAATTTTTTCCAGCGTCTGATGGGGCTATAAGTCGATCTAGCGTGGAACTGGCCGGTGATAAATAGTCTTTTGCCATCGGAAGGACCAAGTTTGGACTATGACTGGTCTCTATTGTCGTTATAGTTGCTTCTTCTGCGGAATTTTCAACTGTAATCTTCTTCTTTTTGGATTTCTTCTTCTTCTTCTTCTTCATTGGCTGAGAAGGTTTATCACGCTCCGCTGTAGATATTTTCTTAGCACAAACATTATCCTTGCCTGTGTATGATTCATCGTCCGCAATCGAAGATCCATCCGCATTGAGTGGATTGTCGTCTAAACTTGTAGTCGGGAAAAGGGCCAGTTGATTATCGGAGTGCCGAGTAAAAACACGGTCGAAATCTTCTGATCGGTCAATGCTAGATCGAGAGCCCGTAGTTACTAGATTATCATCCAGAATGTAGTCCTCTTCTTGATAAATGCCCAACTCTGCTGATAAAGAATTAGCTCAGAGTGTCATTGCATTTCCTGTCGAGAAGGTAGAATCACTTCTGAAATCCCGAGGAAACATACCTGCAGGATTTGAAGCTTGTTCTATACTGGAGTTTTCAGCATTTGCTACGACATTAGATTGCGGTTCCGGTTCCCTATTGAATTCATTAATTGCCACAAGTCCGAGTCTTTCGATCGCTGAAGTGATAGTTCTAGAGCAACCCAAGAAGTTCTCCAAGTGTTCCTTATCTTGAAAGATCTTAAGGTCTATATGATCAGTAAGACGACCATTCAACTTCCAGAGTGTTTCGTTAACTGCCGAACGATACGCGGGCTTGTGCCATAATGATGGATTTTCTTCCGTACAAGTCTCTAAATATCTAATTCTGCTGATGATTTCAGGTAGTTCCGCCGTGTTGGGTGCAGAGGTCGACATCGTTTCCAAGCTTGTAGAGGGCGAAAAGGTTGACTTCGATTAAAACCTGTCAGCTAGTTGCCTTTTTCAATTCTCAAAGCACTCTCTGAAACTGAAATTCCTTGGGAGAAATGAAGATTGATTGTGATAAATTAGTGTGAGTTGATAGAGTGGATGAGATGAATACTATTGCATGTTGATAGACTATTCAAAAGTCTTTGCGACACAAGGCAACTTGACTGATTGTCTTCACACAGACTTGATTGATTGAAGGGCACCAGATACGCGTCTTGAAGTCAGATTATCTCATTGAAAATTATCAGTGCCTGAAAGAAAGAGTCACATGAGACAGAGCTTCATTCAGCCATGTAAAGTTTGTGTATGTGATAAATTGTTGTTATGGAGTCGGGTGCCAAATTTCCAATCAAAGAAAACCGGTGGTCCGAGTTGAACCATGCTATGCTTAAGCGGCATCCATCCTCTTCAGCATTCACTTCTACTAACTTCGCATATGAATCCAAGCATATCTGAATCATATTACAACAAACTTTCGTTGAACGACAGAGACGACAGAGACGGGGCCCAACGGAAATGCTGTATCATCCCAGTGATAAGCTCAAAAGTAAGAAAACCAATCCTTCGATGGCAGATTACATATCTGTCATCGACATGGCCTATCAGTGTAATTTTTTAATATGGAGACCTCAATATTGAGAACTGTCTCATGATTTGCTGAGTGGTAAATGTATTGAGCGGATGTTTTGAGTTTGGAAATCTAGATTGATAATGGCAGTATGTCAATCATACCCTTCTCGAAAATTGCGGTCTTCTTGCTTGACTTGCCGAAAACTTTTCTTCCTTTAACACAACACCGTGCTAATTGAGTATTGGAAATTGATTCCCCAAGCAATGATGCTTTTGTTCACGGAAGAGTAGAGACTGGAAAGTCCCCAGCCTCTTCTCGTTTTGATGTGGCCGTCGTTGTCTGAGTCACCAGATCTTCCAGATGCTTTCATGATAGAATAGCTCACATGGTATTCAGATGACACTCGCAAATTGAAGCAGCTGGTGTTATTATTCTAACAGTGGCGCTTCTTTGATCATCTAGATTAGGATACGAAGAGGCAAGAGCTGCACGGGAGGAAAGAGGCCCAGACGTGAAGGAGACCTTATAACATAGATTAGAGGACGATAAGGATACCGCATTCATCTATGTAGATATTTTGCAAATGCATGAATACCTTCACTCCATTCATTTATCATTCGAAATATCCTGTGGTATAATGCTATGCACTGTAAGACCCCTAAAAGCTTAGACTAGAAATATCATCGGTGTACCAAATCTCACATCTTCATAAGAAGAAAGGGGAAGTAAATATACAAAAGGAATAATACAAGCATGCAAATTCCCCAAACTAAGGCCTTGCACAGGTAGATCATCTACGATCACGTGATATATGGCACAATATCGGTATGCTTTTGTTCGCAGGAGGTAAACACGTTTGATGGAGAATTAGATGGTCAGCTTCGAGGCGTACAGCATATTTCATTCATCAGAGAGGCCTAGTATTTGATACAAAGGCTAGACTCAATTCGCGGCTCTCCCGCGACGTATGAAGTTCGAACTACCCTTCCGAATTTCGAATTGCTTCCGAAAGCCTGTTGCATAAACTCGTCAGAATGCTAATTCGGAGCCCGATAAGCAGTGAGATGTGACTGAAGTGGGTATTAGGTAGCTGATTCAGGGTCTGGAACAGTTCCAAGTACGCTACTGGTCTTTCACTGCCGACACCGGGGTTCCTAGAAATAGAGATATACCTTATAGTACTTCAGTAATAGGGAATCACCGTTTAAGATACCAGAAGGCGTTCAGGACTCATCTCATCATCCCGTCTCTGGAAATTCAAGGGTCAACTAAGATTTGGAAGAACAGTTTTAGAATCATTGCCAAGGCCGTTGGAAATGAAGTTTGGGATGGTTGTATCTGTCGCGAATAATTGGTCAAAATGCGAGGGGTAATTAACATTCTTTGCTTGAAGAGCCTCAAATTTGCACGTTGTCTTACAAGTTCATGGTGGCTGCATCAGCTGAAGTTTGGCGAAATTGGAACTCTAGAAATAGAATCCAATCAAAATGCATTGTAATCACGTGAGCTTACGCAAAGTCGAGCTTTGACTGGTTCGCTAGTTTGTGCAACCCACTCTTTCATCCTCGAGACAGTGAGAAAGCATGGAGCAAGAACTCAAGCTCGACATCAATATACTCCAATATTGGGGAAAGAAAGCGCCAAAACACTACCACCAGAAGCTGTGGTGGTGATTCAACCCACGTGGAACATTCTGATGCACGAAATGTAAGCCTTCGGCAACGACATGGATACTGGCTTGTGGCTTTCTGGGCATCCCTTTTCTGACAAAAATGGGGTTGAAATATTGCTTTTCAGTATCTTGGCTTTCCGATAATAGGTCAGGCTTTCCTGATGTCCCCAATTGAGGGCGTTGATACACTCATATATCATTATTTAGGCAACGACTTTTAGTTCATCGACGGATGATTGGTTACATGGGAATCATTCATGAAATTTGTAAAAATAGCATGAGCAGGAGGTTTTGATATTCAGTTCTTATCTTTAAAAAAAATAAGAATTGGGTGCTTACTATGAGAACACTTCACGAAGGGCTTCCCCTCCCGCCTTATAGTGCCTGTCATACAGGGCACATATCAATGTCATGGGATAAGTCAGCCTCAAGCCACCTAGGGTATTCTCCATTTCAATGGGTTTGACCCTTGCTCTAAGGGTCTCGGCGTCCATCCATCTTTCTGTCACAAAATTTTGAATGCTATTCCTTCTCTGGAGTTGGTGGAAGATGTCGGGAAAAGGATTGCTTGTGTTTCATGGAATCTTTCCTTAATAACACCCATCTCTCGTGTCAACTATTCTGTTAACACGATTGAAATGGTTTCTGTAAAGCCTTACTGACGTCCTTCAATCTCTCATCACAGAGAAATTCATTCATCAACGCTAGTTTGTGCCTGAAATATTTTCCATTATGTCAACGTCGGTAGATATCAACCAACATTTCGATGGACAAAGGCATTGGTTCAAGCAGTTTACCTACACCAACCCTACCTTGAGGGATGCAGAAAAGGCAGGCCCCCTCGATCCAGTACCCACACATTTCCACAGAGATGTATTAAATCGGGAGACATGGCGACCTCGAGATCTCCTTAGATATATCTCTCCTTCCTATGGCAAACCATATCATATGCTTGTACAAGCCGCTCCTAGTCCCGATATCCAACCCCAAGGAGAATGGAGGCGACGACGTGTTGGAGGAAATGCGCCCACACTTTTGAGGGTGTCTTCATGGGCCATCGGAAATGAACTCGACTCGGCTCAAGACATAGCCTTGGCTATCGGGAGATCTATTCTCGTCCTTCCTGTCATAATATTCGTTGTTGTATATGGAATTACCAATGGCGATGGGAAAAACAGTGACAAATACACCAAGTTCCCTCACAAATGCTATGAGTATCCGAAGCATGCTCTGAATGAACTAGATGCTGCCCCAAATGCAGCACGATGGATGAAAGGACAGCGCCAAGATGATGGAGATAAAACCTACATAATCAAGGGTGAACAAAATCGCCTTCTTCGACCTCGTGCCTTAGTTGTACTCCGTAAGAACGAATGGGAAGTTGTCGAAGATGGAAGCTTTTCTGGTCCATACATCTTCATTAGTTTTGCAGCCGCCCAATACCAAACACCTGCCCCAACAGATCAAGATCCTGGAAGGACTGAATTAAATAAGGAGGCCATTAATCAAAGAGCAAGAAAACTCACGTTGCATCATGGAATGGAGGCATATTGGGTAGACTTCCATGTAAGTCTTGATACTAAATTAGCTCAATAACAACTACTGACTCTGTGTTAAAGTGCAGAGCGAATCAACAACCCGAAACCACTGACGATGTTCATCGATTCTGTGATGTCACCCGTGGGGCCCAGAAGGTCTGTGTTGTAATGCCCGACCGTTCTCCACAAGCCCTAGTGTTCTTTGGTCAACGTCTCTGGTGTCTACCTGAAATTCTACTTGCCCGCGATCATAAAGTTAGTATCTGCACACCCGACATTCAGAACAAGGAAGGGGTCGATAACATAGAAGTTGTTGATATCATGGAGTTCACGCATCGATCATGGGCAAGAATGCTCACCCCAAGCAATGAAATTATCCACGACGG
This sequence comes from Botrytis tulipae, assembly GCA_004786125.1. Lineage (NCBI taxonomy): Eukaryota > Fungi > Ascomycota > Leotiomycetes > Helotiales > Sclerotiniaceae > Botrytis > Botrytis tulipae. The sequence goes on from PQXH01000277.1 coordinate 30,212, forward strand.
AAATGACGAAATTTTCCGTCTGTTGGCTGAACACTATACTGGGTCTCTGACTTTAAGTCGGCTCGAGCTCATTCAAGTTGGCCTCAAAGCTTTGAAGTCTAGACAGTTCACAGAGTTTCAACGTGGTGATATTGCCTATGCTCTCATGACACTTCTCACAAAACGCCCCCGTATGGATCCTTCTGATACAGAAGAGCAAGCTCTCGCCCGACTATCACTGGCCAATGATAGTGATCAAATCGTCGAACGTATGGCTTGCATGGATGGCATTCGCATGACAGGTAAACCTGCGTGGTTCAATCTTGAAGATGATCTTGGTGCCAATCTATGGGATATCCAGCCTCTCTGTCAGGTAGCAGGTGTTTGCCATGATGGGTCCTTGATTCTAGATGGTGCTCATGCAATATCTATTCGCTGGAAGGACATTCCCAGAATTTACTCTCTCAGAAGAAGATCTTGGAAGAAGCTGGGCGCTGATTGGGCGTTGGCGTTTGGACCAATTCTGTTTATTACGGGATGTGTTTTGGTGGCTCAAGGTGGCTCAGTTGGTGGACTGGGGGCCTTCTTCTTAGTCCTTGGACTTATCATCTTGCTCTCAGCACCCTTTGCTGTGCGGATTCTCTACGGCGGGAAAGTTTGTAAGTAACGCTCTATCTTCTTGACTCTCTGATGCTAACAACAAAATAAGGGGGTGCCACACCTTGGCTTGTCGGCTTTGAAGGAACTCTACCACTTGACCAGATTGAGACTCTTACCTTCGGAAACTCAATTGGTCGTCTTCAATACACACCTTCTAGCGGACCATATTGCACTGGTAAAGCGGATGAGAGAATCGGTGGGGAACCTCACTTCAGTGTTGCAGATCTTCCTCACGGTCATAGATTGTTCACATTGATTGATACCGTAAGTTTTTTCTATTCTTCGGGTCTCAAATAGATAGTCAAACTAATCACATATACTTCAGGGCACAATGACTGTTACTGTTTTCTCCGCCGAACGTCCTCCATCTGTAGCTCTACTGGCGGGTAAAGAAGGAGGAATGTTACGAACCATACTTTGCTCTTACGAAAGATCTAATAATGGATTGCGTAAAGAATGTGTATTGAGAATGGAGACCCCAATGTGGGATGCCAGCGATGCGATAGGGTGGGTCAAACTCACGTAGTGAAAGCGACGTATAACGACTATATGGTTCCTTTGTATCATAAGATATTGTTTTGGACATGATGGAAAATTAATTTTTAGGTGTGTTTGGATGGGCTTGGTTTAATGATGGACAGATGATACCTAATCAGTAATAATACTGTTGTTTTTGTTTTGCTTGCAACACTTGACTCATAAAACTCATGTTTGACGATTGACAAATTTCTCTTTGTCTGCTGTTGTAAATGCCATGTATTGAATCAAACAACGTACCTGGCAACTTTTGATTTGTGCAATTAGACAAAAACTGCTTAGTAGCATAAATTCTTCCTTGTGAAGGTAAGATCTTACAAACTTTCTGTACATACCTAGGTATATACTATTACTGGAGAATGGTTTAGAATACAAGACTGAAGGGAAGTTCCAACAGATTCTTCTAGATTTCTCATCTCCTGTCACAGACACAAACTCAGGAAAAGTCCATAAAAAGGCGATTATCCTGTTTTCCAGATCCATAGTCAATAGGCTGTATGCACTGCAGGTTGGATTCACCAACATTTATATATCAAAGCAAGTCTTAATATACTATTGAATATGAATGGTTTTAATTCACATGGTGTTACTACAGTGGGTGAAAATAGGCCGAGCCAATTTAGAACTCGGAATTAGATGAAACTATTGGTGTCGTTAAGTTGACGCTTGTATTGTATTAGAAATTTCATTTGCAGGCACAGAACCCTGTTTTCGAGCCTTGTTCACCAATTTATATATAAGAGTATAGAATAGTTTAGTTGTACAATCATTTCAGAATCAAGGAACTTGAGTACAAAAGCACACAACAGTCTTTAAAGTTGAACTTTTTTCCCCCTAAACTTCCACACACAACTGCGAACAATAACTGCATTCTTGCGAGACATATTTCGAGATACATAAAAATTCTCATTTTAACAATTCAAGCCTCTCCGGAATCCAATCCTTTTACAATTCAGCTGGCCTTGTAATGGTCACCTTCGTCGATTTCGACTACAGATTCTACCCTCGCCCCTATAACAAGATCTTATTTCAGTCTAGACAAACCATCTCACCTCCCTGTATCACTCCTTTCATCTCCGAAATTGCCACCAATGTCTACTCCTGTAGATTCCAGCCATGACGCAGATCAGGCCAGATTCCGCGCTGGGATCGTGAAGGAATTGAGAGAGGAAATGCACGCTTTGTTCGTCTGTACCAAATGCAGAACCAAGGGAAACATAGTGGTAGTCACCGATCACACAATACCTTCGGGCGAGATACTGGCAGGGGATTCCTGGGCTTTAATGATGATTAAGAAAAATACTCGCTATGAGTTGCACCCTCCAAGAGAAATGCCAGACCTCTCGGGAAAAGAGTCGGCTGCCCAATTGAGGAGAATACTGCAATCGACACTCGATGAAATCAAAGATTTAAAAGCAGAGCGCAGTTCTGCAATTGGAGTCATTGAAAAAATGCGGAGTGATCACCAAAAAGAAATGTCACTGCAAGTAGATAACTTCCAGATGAGTATTAAACAGATAGAAAATCAGATACAGAGCGAGAGGCAGGAGACTAGCGAGAAATTACGTCTAGCTTATAATAGGTGTAAAGCGCTACACGACAAGTCCGCTTCGCTAGACTCGAAGTATCAAAAGACCATGGAAAATTTGAAGGAAGAACAGAAGAAGAATCTTGGACTGGTATCTGATTTGGAAAATTTGAGCGCAGAACATCAGAAACTACGCTCAAATCACAAAGCACTTCGAGAAACAGGCGAGAAGGTTAAGCCCCTTCTAAACATCGGGATAGCTATGAGACTGAGGTGGCTTGAGAATATCCACTTCATGTTTGAAGGTCACAATGGCAGAATGCTAGATGGAAGCATTGTGGAGTCAGGGAATGTCGCAGCTCATGACCCTAATTTCGAAGTAAGTGAAAAAATGCCAATCCTCCATTGAGAAGTCCATCATCTCTAACATTTAATATAGGCAGACTCGTTGCTGGCACAGTACGCTGGACTTTCAGTTGGATCTAGTGACCGTGTCTATGAAAGCATGCAGCGAATATATGGGAAGAGACATGTACCGACATCAGCAGACTCCTTACCTACACCCGCATACCCTTCCGCTCTGATCTTTGTGCTGGACTGCAAGACCGCGGCTGCAATTCATCAATCTCGCGAGTTCCTGTTGGACTACCCATATCACCAAAGGCTTCGCTTGATTTTGAAAGAGATGATGGGTTTTTGGGAGCGCGCAAAATCAGGCGAGGAATTTGAAAGCATCGCGAGAGTGGAGGGACTACGGAAAGAGGCGGCTCAGATCTGGGAAGCCGTGCAAATTGCATTTAGAAATAGCAAGCGGAGGAGCCGACCACCAGATTAAGTGACGAATGATTCGGAGTGGGCAACGGCTTGAATAATCAATTCAGTGGATATTGTACCGTTATTTTGGGTTGGAATATGGAATATAATTTAGACAGATGTCCAAGGTCTTTTCAAATGAAGTTCGTAATACAGACCTCCTTTTTCGTGTTAGTTTCAATATGCAAGAACTATGCTCGAGTGTCTCCGATTTGCATCACATACGTCATTATGCGGGTTGAATATGACTTGAGATCAAAATCAGCATTGTGTGTTAGGCTTACAAGTGCCAAATGTTGTGTCAAGATCCATAGGCTAGCACACATCAGAAATGATCTTTCTTTGAAAATCATAAACTACCCACCATAAACTACCTGCCATAGACTACCCCCATAAACTGCCTATCATGCAGCATAAATTAACACAAACAATATTCAATGTGCATGTCCAATACTCTGAACAATCATCAAACAAGCGTATATTGTGTCGAGCGTTATTTCGACTCCATGAATGTTGCATCCCTACTTGAACTGTGTGTGAACTATATGGAAAGTGTGTGGAAATCATACGGAAACTGTATTGAAATAGCTCGAGCTACCCCCTATATATATCTAGCTATCGTTCGTTCTAATATCTCCATTCTCAATCCTGCATAGTCAATCGATACTCTTACCACATCATCAAAGAATATCAAACCATCTTCAAATTTTCAACTTCAAGACCATGTCTTCGAACAAACAAAATCCAATTGTCCCAGGGACAGTCCGAGCTTTGACAAACAAATGGCAAGCTGTAGGACAATCCAATCCACAGCAGGCTAATCTCTCGTTGCTAGATGCTCTTCCTGATCGGAATTGCAGTCTTGCAGCTCAACCCGTACCGGGGCCAGCTCTTGCAGTTGCAATCAACCGATGGGAGAATCGCACCGCACCCACCCCTGCGCAGCAGGCTCTTCAGCTACTCAATGCTCTTCCGGACGGGGAAAGCTCCCTCATTTCTCAAACCTCCCAGTCAAATGCAGTTGTTCGAGCTCCTCCAAGATCAACAAGTTTTGCATTTTCCAGTTTACCTCCAGATATTCGACTCATGATTTGGAAGTTACTCATTCCGGCGCCTCAAACCATCAGAATCACTGACAATGCGATGAGACACAACAGAGCGCATTCCCGTCAGAATCCAGCCATCCTTTATGTAAACTACGAATCCAGAACGGAGGCTCTCAAGTACCTCAGGCGACTTTTCGGCGGTGTCAATGGCATTGGTTTTCCTGAACAATTCAGGTATTTCAATCCAAGTTCAGATCTTATCTACTTTGATGGTGGCGCCACTCGACTCTTTGTATTTCCACCTACTATTCTTCCCCCAGTTGCGGATCTCACTGCTGAAGCACCGATGGCACAGGGCGACAATGTGTTTTCCATTCAAGTTGATGAAGATCAGATGAATCAAGCAGGACCCGCTGCATATTTCCGAAACCTCGAATGCTTCAGAATTCAGTATGACTTTTCTCGTCTCCGCTTTTTTGGACCGTACCCAAGAGACAATGCAGGTAGACAAATGTTTGTACGCGACATACATAGGCACATGAGATTGGATGCAAGTCTTGCACGCGGGTGGTTTCAAACCCGATTCATTGACGGCTTAATCAGTAGAGTTCCTAGAATCGAGATTTTGCTGACGCGGATCGACCAGCGCGCCGTTGATTCGACGGGTCAATACGGTATTGACTATTTCCGCAACAACCCCATGTGAGTAATGGCAAGCTTTACCCTCACCCCACCACATAACTCGTATCTAATTCCTTCGCATGCGTTGTTATTTGATGATTATTAACACATGATTTTCATTCCTTTTTCAATACAACATTCCTTTCATTTAAACTCCCTTATATCTTTCTTTGTCAAGTGACATTCATTCAATACCCTCGCAATTCTCTCAGTTATAGTAGTCCTCATGCTACACTTTATCTTTTATTTTCCACATTGTCCTTTTACATCGTCTAAAATTTTCCATTAATAACAGATCCCGCAAGTGTGTATGTACTCCTCTACATCTCAAGTGACCATATTTCACCGCGATATATCAGTGCTCAACTCAAATCTCTTCCAGCAATAGCTAGTCGTTTAAACTTCAAACTCTTTGTACTAAGAATTGATTTCATCTCATTGATGGCAGGTTTCAAGCTCTAAGGTAGCGGAAAGTCTACATGTTCGTTCAATACCGTTGTGTGAAAAAATGTTTCCTCTTAACCACATATACACAAAGGAATACATCCAAAGAGGACCAATAATACACGGGATTAGTATGTTCGATCCTTTATACTGATAAGTCAAAAGATCTAGCGGTCAATTAATCATACACTTATTTAATCTGCCTCTTTTTTTTATCTATAATCTCATTTCAGTCTTGTCTTTAACACCCGCTCCCCCTCTCCCCCTCATCCCCCTCTTATCAAATCTCTTCAAAGCTGCAAGTTACGTGAAAGTTAAGCTTGCTGTTCTCTCTTTTCGTCTGATTGTTGTTTACAGCTAGTTCTATTCTTTGTTCTGCTGCAATTATATTGGAACAACACATCATGATTTCCCATAACTCTTTACAGAAACTTCAATGATTATGAACTATCCTGAAACTATATGAGGATAACACATTATAGTTCACTATATATTAATGTAAATTTTATCAACATTATTCAGATTCCTCATCATAAAGCAATTTAGATAGACAAACACATCACATTACAATTTAGATACCTAGATACCTAGTTAACCTTTATCCAGAACTTCCTACCTAGCTATCATGTCATTCTCCATGCTCCCTGCCGAGCTCCGAGCCATGATCTGGGAATTTGCACTTCCTAAACCAAGGTCACACATCGTCAAAACTAACCAAATGACGAAAAAGAAAAAGATCCCGGTCCTCTTTCAGATAAATCACGAATCCCGCGAGTTTGCTTTGAAACATATGCCACTTCTTTTCGATGGTACTAATCTTGCTGGCTGTGATGATTTCCATTTCATTTATTTCAATCCAAAGATCGATACGCTCTGTCTTTATGACATGAGTGAAAATGTCACTTTCTTCATGGGCCCTCGTTATTACCCACGGAGACATGACATTGACTTTCCTGAAATGGCACCCATAAAAGAATGCGATATGGTCAAATCCATCGAATTTACAAGCTGGGCCACAAACGAGAAGTCCCTTCTCAGTAAAACAGGGTATTTTCGAAACCTCGAAAGACTAGTCGTACGCTATCGAGAAAGTCTCAAACTGTATTTTCACTCACCTCTCTTCACAAGCCCAGCTGATAAAGCAAACTCGATAATAGATATGATGACCTCGCGGGCCAAGTATTACTACAAATTCTTTTCCGACGGATAAGACGTAGAGAGATAGCCGCAATGCCAGATATTGTTTTCATTATTACAAAAGCCGATGCTCGCTTCATTTTGTCTACTGGGGTATCAACTCTTAAGTTCTCTGGAACTCGAGCTGTCATGAATAAGGTTGTTGAGAATAGGTACCAGTTGTAACCGACGAGAGCAAAAGTTCCCTTTTTTTTTAGAAAAAAAAAACTCAAAAAAACACAGAAAGCGACAAACAAATTGATGAGTACTTCGATTCAGAGCTCAAGTGAGTAATTTAATCTTTGAGACGACCATTTCTTTCGAGAAAATTTAACAATCTTACTTTACTTTACTATAAAACCCAACTCCTTTTATACCCTGCACCAAGTGATACCTCCCTCTTGCGATCTTTATATTTACCTTCATTCCATTGTGTACAAACAACCACAACATCATCTAATTACTTGTTACTTGTGCTATTCTAGGCCTAATTTCATATCGTTGGTAGTCTGCCTCTCATTGCAATTATCTTCAACCTTCTATTGTATTTTAATCTCGTCGAAATTGCGTTTTCTTAGACTCAGAGCTGTTCTTAATGTAATCACTCACTCTCCTTTATGTGATGCATTCTCTTGTGATTCAGTGGTAAAAAGAAGTCTGTACTGTGAATCTGGCTTCACCGTGTACTCGCCAACGCGTTAGAACTGATTCGTGAAGTGATCTGTAGATGTAAAATTGTATAATATTGGCAAATATTGCGGCTGTGGTAAGAAATTAGCTTTCTTAAAATAGGTATACGATCTGTAGGCTACTTGGGTCTATCAAACGTAAATTGATAATCTTGAACGCTTGCATATGTTAATCTCACGAATGAATAGGGATTGTGGGCAACATTTTCGATAATTGCGAGTTCGAGCACATGGGGGACCGGTCCTAGTCCCCGTATCTAGTTGAGACGAAAGTTTTCTTTTCAAGTCATTGGACAATGGAACCCGACTCTCTAACTCTTCTCCTTTGACAGCAATGATTAGAGAATAACCCTGTGCAGTGTCTCTTTGTGGTATGCTGTTTACAGTGATAATTTTGAGAAATCTGAAAGACTCCCCCCACTTTCTTTGTATAGTTGGACAAAGGCTTATGGACAATGCCATTATTTCTGAGATTTCTGATCGAACTTTTCAGCGCATCACAAAGGCCAACACACAATCGCATTGTTTCTGAACATCAGAAATTGTGCCGGAACAATTGATAGCAGCCTAGTATATATCTGTCGAATACATCACTTAATTATTTCTCCTCCAGTTCATTCCAATCATCCTTAGTCAGTAACAGCATTACCAACAACAGCCTTACTTTCCACATCTTTCCAGAAGACATCTCAAGAAATATTTCGACACTTTTAAGTCTCGCAATTCCAGCTTCCTACATCATGCCTTCCAGCAACACTCAAGTCAACCTCACCATGGTCGAAGTCCGCCCAGGTGAGTATAGACTCATGCCAACCTTCCCCACCCCCACTCCATCGACTCCTGAGTATGGAAACATCCCGATCAAGCTCGATCAATCCAGCTCTAGCTCCAACAACACTGGCGCCAGCCGGCGTTAGGTTTTGGATCGATGATCGGGGGATGGGAGATGAGGGGAGGGTAAGAGGTCTTCATGAAGCTGGACTTCATGGAATTTGAGCCCTAGTGGTGCTCGCAACTCGAATCAAATCAAACGACTAGACGTCGTCTTTTCCTAATATCTTAATTGTTCCCAATTCAACATTAAGTGATAAACAGCTCTTCTCTGCCATGCTAATATAACAGTCTTTTTCCATGATTTTTCAAACTGATAGTTTTCCTCCGCTTTCTAATTTCAACAAGCAAATATGAAGCAAGAAACAATTTACTAACAAATTTCGACACACTTGATGTGTACTCACCACTTGGTAACTCGATGTCAGAACTAGAGAAATTAAACAAGAGTACTGCTTTGCTATGTCCCTTCGCTCATCGAATGCCAATTATTCGAGTCGAAACTTACTAGATACATCGCACCAAAATTCCTTTTTAAAGCTTGGTTTACCCCCTATACACGTGCAAAGTTCAAATGCCGCAGATAACTTTATGAATGCTACCTGTCCCCAGCCCTCACTCACTATCACAGAGGCTATCTGTACTTGGAACTCTTCGGTTTTTTTCCGTGATATTCGCAGTGCTATTTTTGGTCGAATATTAATCATGACAGGTGAAGTTTCTCGCGTGATAATCGCACTCGCGATTTTCCGTTAAAGCTTCTTTAGTCTGCTGTTGTTAAATTACTGTCATATTTAACATCCGAACACCCGTCAAAAATTATCTTTAGCTTTCATTCTTCGGGAGAATAGCAATTCTGTTAAGGCTATCGTTCATATTATAACCGATCTAATACTTTATCCGGTGCATATGACCGTCTAATACCCATGTCGTCCCAAATGTTCGGCAGGGTAGACAAAAAGTCCCCCACAATGACATCAAATGGAAAATAGCTGGTTAATTGGCTCATATTAGATCCATGGAATTATACCTCCGTATGTTGATAGTCCCCCTTACTACTTGAATATATATCCTGTAAGGGTGAGCGCAAGGTATAATGAAGTTGATTTTGGTGCAACTCTTTTTACTTTCTGTATTCAAAAGTGAGAAAAGCTATGGTTGTAAGAAGGCTGGGATAAAAATACATGCCTCTTTTAAGATTTCAAAGTCTACCCCACGTGACACCAATATTGATATACACACAAATGTGATGTCTGTTTTGACGCAAACCCTAGTACCCTTCATAATTATGCTTTTGTTTGGTCCATAACTCCACAAGTGCGCAGGTTCATAATCAAAATTGACGGAATCCCTATCCGATAAATATCCAGCTGTCTGATTGCTCGAATTAACACAACAAATTTCGAAGAAAACTTTTTCTTCGAAATACGACCCTTTCGCGATCG
>PQXH01000278.1:0-39964 GCA_004786125.1 Botrytis tulipae
GATGCGGGGGGCCTTTCCCCCCCTTTTTGTTTTTGGGGGGGGGGGGGCGCCCCCCCTCCCTCCTCACACCCCCCCAAACCCCATTACCCACACTCCAATCCGTCTGATACGCCACCAATTTCCTCTCCAACTCACCGATCCACTCTCCTTCGCGCGGATGATTCCACGCGCGCGCACATTCGAGAATCGCAAGTTGTTTGCCGTAGAGATGGAAGCGCGGGGGGAGAGATGATTTGGGGAGTTCGAGGAGCGCCATGGGGGACCGGAGCCAGTAGGTGTAGTTGCGGATTGAGCGGGCTGGGGGAGTGGGGAGGAAAGTTAGTGGAATGGAAGATGCGTGGGAGTTGGGTGAGGGAGAAGGAGACGTACTGTATTTCTCGAGATCTTCTTGAATTTGGTCCCAGCGGGCGGGAATACGTACTTGAAGATTTGGTTAGCTGATGTTTGATCTTCTATCTTCGATCTTCTATCTTCTATCTCCGAGTTTCGAGTTTTGAAACTTCGCATTTTCAAAAAAGAAAAAGAAATAGCTCCAGGAATCATAGACCCTAAAACCCAACCTACAATCCTCATATTTCTCATTCCGACTCAACAAAATCCAATTATGCATATGCAATTTCGCCGTCGCGTGCAAGATATCCTCTAGATACATTGTTCGCAGCATTGCTCTATGTTCACCCATTGGGTATCTATTTTCTTGTTAGCATCTTCATCTTCTCTTGATCTCTTCCTCATATCTCCTCCTCACAACTCATCACATCACATCACATTTTCCAAAACTCCCAAGAAAACTCACACATCCGGCAAATCCTCCGGTCTCGGATCATATTTCTCCAAAAACTCCTTCAAATCCCTCGGCGACACATCCTCTTTCCTCTCCCTCTCCATCGGTCCGGTAAATCCACCTTCTCTCACCCCCTCACTCGCACCTCTCCTCTGCATGACCGGTCTTCTCCCCTCCACAACTCCATTCTTATCCTTATCCCCACTCCCCACTCCCTGAAATCCCATTTCCCTCTGCACACCCCCCAACGCATTCCTCACCGCCTCTCGAAAAACCCGCGTTTGATAATGCGCCTCTTTATCTTCACCCCCCAACACATCATACTCACAACCACACCCCACACTCCCATTTCTATTCGACCGAAACTGATGTTCCGCAACTTGATGCTTGAGATTTTTCTTGAGTCGGGAGTGTGGAGAGAGGGGTGTAGGAAGAGCAACAGGAGGAGGTATACTTGTAGGTACAGAAGTAGGAGAAATACGAAAAGCACGATCCCGATCATTCGGATCACTCATACTAAACCCTCTTCTTCCAGTGGGAGGAGTTCCCATTCCGATTCCGATTCCGATTCCTGTTCCTGTTCCTCTCGCGGGAAGAACACCCAAATATTCGCGAAGACGAGCAAGTTGCTCCTGATCCAAACGATCCAAACCTGATCTGTCATCTACCAACCCATTCCCCAAATTCCCCTCCCCCTCCCCCACACTAAAAGTCCCACTCTTCGGACTCGGACTGGGCGGCGGCCGAAAAATCGTATCATGTCTATAGGACGCGGAGGGAACACTAAAGGGCGAATGTTGGGCGTGGGGAGAGAAGAGGGGAGAGGGATTCGGAGGGATATGTGTGCGTCCGCGATGATCGCCTGTGAAACCTTTTTTGTACATGCCGCGATTTTGGCCTCCTTCGAGATCGGGGGAGCGCGAGAAGAGGGAGCGCATGTTGGAGGGGCTGGGGGGCGGGGAATAGGTATTTTTGTAGGGGTGATGTGATGGTGGTGTTGATGTTTTGGAATTAGGGGGATGGATTTGGAGAGTATAAGTGAAGGATGAGATGGATAGATGGAATGAGGTATATGTTTCTAAGAAAAGAAACAATTTGGTTGCACTTTCCCAAATTGCATAGCGTCGACTAGTTGTACACCATCTATTATTATTTCTATGTTTAGATCTAGTCTATCTTTTCTAAAGTCTAAAATCTGCGCCTCTCTAGTTGTCTCTATACACTATACATCTATAACTGTAATCCCCCCCCTAATCAAACCAGGCTTCTAGTATTGCACACACGCACAATTCAACTCCTACAACTTCGACTTGAATTTCTTATTCTCCTCTTGCAATGGTGCAGCCTCGCTAACATTCACTTTCTTATCATCCGTATTCTTCGCTGGACTACCAGGAGTATCCTTCTTCTTTGGTGCTGAATGATATCCACCCTTTTCATTATCCAAGTTTGTAATATTACCCTCGCTATCTCTTTGAATACCCAACTCAATCAACTTTGCAAAGACTTTACTGAAATCTTCAAAGAACTTTTCCTTATCATCTGCGTATTGTCCGACCCATTTCTTGAACTCCTTATCTTGCGTCAGAGCCAAATCCGTTGGAAGCATCATCAATTCCGTCTCGGTATCCTCATCATAGTTGACGAATTGTTCAATTCCATTCGCCAACTTCTTTTTGCGCCATTGAAGAGAAAGCAAAAGTCTGTAATATTGATTCGAAAATCTCGTAGGATTATTAACCCAAGCTCCCTCGAATCCAGATCGATCGCTATGGCATCGTCCCAGATTATGAGCTCCACTCAGCGCCACGATTTCCTGATCATTAAATCCCATGCGGTAGAAAATCCATCGAAGATGATCGGATCCTTGTGCTGCATCGGGTAGACGTCCTCGGGGGGGCAATTTCGAATCATCGACATAATCTGTTCGTCCACCTTGCCATGGGATATCTGGTCCACCCATCTCTTTGATCGCCACAACTCCTGCTAATGTCCAGAGATCCGCATATGTTATCCAGGGATGCTTGGCTTTGACTGGCTCAAGGAAGACTCTCGCGTGTTGAAGACCAGCGTTTGCTGGATCTCCTCCTTCACTCTCGTATCGCATACCAGCTCCATTGGATCCACCTGTATCTGTTTCAGAATCGTATGTTCCAGCCGAATGCCTAGATGATATTAGCTTGTGCATGAGAAGGAATCGTTTGCGCCGAAGTGGATTGCATTGATTGCGCATGGTTTAGAGAAGACATGGAATGAAAGATCACATACCATGCCAAGCGCACAAGAACTGGTCCAGCACTGCCATCATCATATTCTGGTTGGTGTAAAAGGCCAACAATATCCTTTCGGACGGCGGCAAAATCCCCTTTCTTACTCATTGTAACTGTTGTATTTTTGAACACGTTCTGATATGAACTATATATGAAATTCGAAACTGAATGGACAAAAAGAAATCTAGAACAATTGCCACTGACAATATGAATGAAGCAAAAGGTAAAGTAAAGGGGAAACACGAGGAAAAGTTAGGGAAAAGCGTTCAAACCAGAGAGACGCCATACCGAGGCTCGCGGCAATACCTACCTAGAATCCCCCATTCATATGTTAATTACTTTACCGCGCGATTGTCTTGTGAAAAACCGGGGCAGAATGATACAAAGATTGTGGGTCAAGTCGATGAATCATGGAGTTTTAATGACAATGATAAGGGAGTGATGTTAAATTTCATTTTCGTGATACGCCAATTCTTTTTTACCGAGGTCGGAGTAAATAAATTTTGAGACGAGGATATGATTTCGGGGGGTGTGAGTATAGCTTTGTCTGTGTGTTTGCCTTTTTACTAGATCATGCAGGAGGTGTGTGGTTAGCCGGAGAGACTTTGAGAGCAATCGGATGGCGAGAACGAGAGTAAGACTTCTTTCCAAGATGATTGTTCAAATCAAGTATAAATTGAGTTTTTGAGATTAAGTTATCAGTAAGTTACCATAGCTAGCTGGCTAATATCATTCAGAGAATAACTTTTAGAGATGAGTGCTATTCAATTGCCAAATAGATGCAGACAGCAAACAGAATTCCTCACGCGTTCAACCTTTGGCTTACCTAGGTACTGTCATGTCAGCTTGTGAATGTTTTCTCCAATGTACCTACTGAAATAGATCTTGTAACAAGATTACGGACATCCGATGCTTGGATCAATTGTTTGCTTCTGCGATCATGATGCATGCAACGAGATGAACGTATTTGAGTCTCAACCTATAGCACAATCGCATCCGGAATCTACATCATCATCCGATGAGAGAAAACAGAGAAGAGCCATCTCATATACGTAATATTGAGGTATTTATTACCCACAAAGACCAATTCACATGACTTGTTCCCATGCAACATATGAAACACATCTTTCTGGATTCTACAACGCACAGGAGCGTGTTTTATGTCGTACAAACAAGCATCAAATAGTGGTTTGGTTGCGGGTAAAACGTATCCTTGTTGATGACATCCAAGGTCCGCATCCAATTGGAGATGTTGTTCGCAAACGTGGGATATTGTATTGTCGTTGTTATTTCTTCATGTGTATGTACCGGTACCTAATGCTCTCTTGATGGTGAGAATGAGGATGGATGATCAGCTGGCGGTTCGGAATTCTTGTCTTGAATCCCTCGAGAACATCAACATCAATTTCAATTGAGCGTTTATCTTTTCTTGGCGCCGCGTGGGAGCATGGGATGGATGGAATATCAAAATGATTTTGATATGGTGGGGCAAGTCGATTGGGTGGGCCGGAGATCCAGGTACAAAATTAAAAGAAGGGAGGGGTTAGCTGAAAATTCATTTCCAGAATGCAGATACTCGAGGCTTGAATAGATAATGGATTGAAACCCGAGTACAGTCTGTACACGGAGAGAAGGAGAATGGATAGTGAAGGATCTGCTTTGGTATCATATCATCGCATATCTGTTGATGATATGACATTTGTAGAATAGATGATACTCCGTACATGTCATGTTCGTTTAAGACAGTTTGCCTTAACCGGATTCGATGAAGGGGGTGAGGGTCATTAAAATGTATGGTGACGCCAAAATCCACTTTCTGCATATAACAAGACTTGACTTCTCCATACCATTGCAGGAAAAATGTCAAAAAATTGAATTCCTTCCAATCACACGCAGACTGAACCTTGAAGAGAAGCAAAAAGAGTGAGTGAGTTCAAGACATCTACTAGGTATTCTTTTGATACCAGTAGGATGGGTAGGAATTTGTTCTCTCTTTCCCATTCTTTTCATCGTTCATCAAGAATTCTGAATCACCCCCATGAATATACATCGAGGAATGGAAGAGCCGAAGATTGATGAAGACGTCACACTGCCTGGGTAGACACTTATCATTCAGAGGGTTGTCAAAAAAGAGGAGGAAAAAAAGAGGGTATGGATATGGATATGGGTATGGGTATGGGTATGGGTATGGGTATCGTGTGAATCTGTAATGTATTAAGAGCTATCAAAGAGCGGTTGTAATTAATAATTACCGAAATCGACCTTTCTGGACCAAAAGGAGCTGTTAATCCATTCCAATATCGGCATATCCGAGATGCCCGGATTACTGCTTTCATCAAGATCAGTCTGAGTGACAGAAGGAAAGAGGAATAGCTGAGGGTCGACTCCGTAATATTTCCACGAAGTACAAGCCAGGAAAGAGAAAAAAGAGAATGAAGGATGGTAAGATTCTTATCATGAAGAGTGGTTTGGACTCTGGAGTGATTAGGTAGGTAGTTATTAGTAGGTAAGACGATAATGATCCCTTGTTTGTCAAAGATAGATCCCCTGTTCATTTGATATCAATATCATTTTGCCTATCGTCCCACCCACGTTGGATGTGAAATTGCCCTATCGATTTTTAGCTTTTCAACGTTACTTGAGCTTAAAGGTTAAAGCGTGACCCTTGAAGAGAATCAGCCGGGTCAGGAAAGGAATCCATTGGTGGTGTATCAATTGAACCCAGTGTTTCATTCGTCCCGCGGCGGGAAGATGAGGGAGGGAGGATAAGAGGAGAAGGTATTTGTATGGGTATTTTGTCTTTGGTTGGAGAAAGGGAAAGGGTTATCTACTCCGTACTTACTTCGTACCTACATTCCATGTAAGAACGATATCATTTGTAGCTTACAAAAGAATCAACCAAGTAATCTCATAAACCAAGACGTAATTAAAATACGATGGTAGATTACGATTAGCTCTTTGCAGATATGCTTGGTATTATTACTAAACTGCCTACCAAGCTATCTAACATGTACTTGTATCGAAACTTTATAGATGTGACACGAGCCGTCTAAGGTTTGTCACCTGTGACCTGTGAAATTAGGTCGTCAGGTAGTCAGGTAGTCAGGTAGTCAGGTAGTGAAGAGTGAAATGAGTGAAGTGTGAAATGAGTGAAGTGTGAAATGAGTGAAGCCTGATATTAGTGAAGTGAAATAAAATGAAATGAGAGAAAAAGAGCCAACCCCAGATAAGAAGCAGAGCCAGAACCAGAACAAACAATAGTCTACAAGCAATTTCAACTCAACCCACGAATACGAAAAGCACTCACTCAGTTCACTCAATTCACTCTTCTTACTATCATTCCTTTCTTCTCTACTCTTCTCTCTTCTTTCCATCTTCTCTCCACCTTCTCCCGTGATACTCTTTCTATATTTATATATTTATAATTAGGTTATAAATAAATATAACAAATTAGTCAAATTATACTCCTCCTACTATATATTTTCTTCTTCATCACCTTGTTTGTTGTCGTCACTAGCTTCATTTCTTCCAACCAACCTTGGAATCCATTGCATCGCATTGCATCCATCCTATCCCATCCCATCCCATCCTATCCACATTACATTCACATCCACATCCCTATCTTATCCATTCATTTATTGTACTCACAACCCCCACTTGACTTTATATTTCTCAATCGAATTATCAACATAGTACCGTACATACTAATACATACAATACAATACAATACAATACAACACAATACAACACAATACAATACAACCACATGCAATCAATCAATTTATCCGTACGCCTCGTCCTCTCCTTCGTTGATTTGTCTATCGAGGTGGTATTTGATTGATTGTTTGGTGGTTTGATCCTTTGATTGTATGGTCGATTGTCGATTGAGATTTACTAGGTACCGTACCTAGTTACACTGCAGTACATCAAAATTACGCTCTTCATCAAAACACAATCCCTGGAAAAACAGTTATCTTAACGTTACTTTGGATTTAATTATCTCCCCAAAAAACCCTCAACCTCAATCTCCTCTACCTCTTTCTCTTCTGTATCCTACAAGGAAAGAAAAGAAAAGAAAGAAAAGAAAGAAAGAAAAGAAAAAATAAACTTTCACTCCAATTAACCCGCATTCTCCCTCCCCCCCCCCAACATGTCGAATTCGGAACAAAGAATGCTCGAGAGCCGAATACAAAATGGAAGTCTCGAAGCTGTGTCAGGTCTAATGTCCGACCAAGCTGGGCATAGTACAACCACCTTGATGAACGGTGTAAAAGCAACACAAAACTCAAACATTTCTCTACCTTTATCTCTTCAATCAAATCAAATGCCAGCTTTCACAGCCATCTTCAAATCCAATACCATAGCACCTTCGCCCCCTCACAGCAGATCCACTTCAACAAACGAGGCATACACCCCACTCGCGCTTGACACCACTTCTCGTCTTCACCCAAACATAGATTCGTCATATAGTCAAACTCCGAGTCCTCTAAGCGCGGGTCTGCGAATACAAACCGATATTGTCTCAGGTTATACAATAACATCTGCCAGCACAGGAACCGGAGTCACTGAGCGCGAATCTCCCGATACGACACGAATTCCGTCAAGATCCGGTGGGCAGATAGGAATGTCTCTCGCGCGAACTCCAAGTGTGAAGAATGTCCTGGCGAGTAGCATAGGTAGCAACGGCTCGGCGCCAAACTCAGCATTGTCCTCACCAATGTTGAACGCGATGGCAGATGTAACCCCTCTACCCTCACCACTCATGTCGGGAGATTCACCTGGACCATGGAAACGGTTAAACTCGAGACGAACATCCCGCGAGCAAATGCTACCAATGCATTCGGATTCGGCTCTGATCACATCAAATGGTGAATCAGTTTCCTCTGCGATGGCAAATCAACAAAAGAGAAGGACATATCATGGATTAATAACAAATACTGGCGAATCGGGGTTGACGGATGCTCAAATAAACCGAAAAAAGAATGCAGAAGGACATACTAGGAACAGAAGCATGAGCGAATATGTACCGGAAGCTTCTCAGGTTCCAAAACCTCGGAATATCACTGTATCGGGTTCACATGCTCTAATCATGGATGGAGCGGCAGATGGTCCACAATCAGACATGCATATGCGGAGAGAACCACATTTAGCAGTTCAACGAGGATTGGCTCCCATACCAAGACCACCAACCCCACCATCGAGTCGAACAGGAGGGGAAAGCAGTGATAGTGATTCATCATTGACCACTAATAACATTCCTAGAGCTCTTCGAAAATCGAGATATGAATATTTTGATGCGTATACCAGAAATGATTCCAAACGACGAAGATGGAGAGGTATAAAAGTTTTGGGCCAAGGCACTTTCAGCAAAGTGATTTTGGCCACCAGTCAAGTCCAAGATGACGAAGGTCGCATAGATGAAGATAATGTGTTCAGGATTGAATCGATTGTTACACCTGTTGAGACAAAAGTCGACCGAAAAAAATTGGTAGCGATTAAGATTTGTGAACATGGCCCGAAAGGAGGGGCATCTGAAGAAAGAGTAGAAATGTCACTAAAGCGTGAATTGGAAATCATGAAATCGATACATCATCCTTCATTGGTTCACCTCAAAGCTTGGAGCATAGAAGAGACAAGAGCTATTCTGGTTTTAAGTTACTGCCCCGGTGGAGATCTATTCGAAGTGGCCAGTCAGCATCGAGATATCCTCGTCCCATCGTTGCTCAGACGGATGTTTGCAGAGCTGATTGGTGCTGTTCAATATCTACACGATAGGCGTATTGTTCACCGGGATATCAAATTAGAAAGTAAGTTTTCGAAAATTTCTTTGATGATTTATTTGAATCCAAACATCACATACTAACCAAGTCTCCTCTTTGTTCAGATGTCTTGGTCAACCTTCCGCAACATGAACTTGCAAAACCGCAAGACTGGACTAAATATCCTTACTCCATCATCACCCTCACCGATCTCGGTCTCTCTCGCCGCGTAGCCGATGATGAAAAACTTACTACCCGTTGTGGATCAGATGATTATGCTGCCCCGGAAGTCATCATGGGTCAACCATATGATGGACGCGCTACTGATGCTTGGTCTCTTGGTGTCTTACTTTATGCATTGCTGGAAAGTAGATTGCCATTCGATCCTAATCCAGGAATGCCAGAAGGACACAAACAACGCAGTCGAACAAGTCATCGAATTGCACGAGTTGAATGGAGATGGATTGAATATTTCGGCGAAGAGGGAGATCATGAGAGTGACCCCGATAAATTCAAGGAAAAGGGATTGTTGGGTGCAATGGAGGTTACAGAGGGATTGTTGAAGAGAGCAAGGAGCAGATGGACATTGGAAAAAGTTCAGGAAAATGAGTGGGTCAAAGGTGGTGTTGATGTGGAAGGCGGTGTCAAATGGAGAGAAGAAGTAATTCCTGAGGAAGTCAGAGGTAGTGGGGAATTCTAGAGGGCAGATTGACTGAAAGGTCGGCATGTAACCTCAATTATCCCTGCATGCTCTCGATATTGACTTTAGCTTCGACCTGAGCCTACCGATTGGTTAATTGCTCCGTTGTTTTCATGACAATCTCTTCTTTTCACGTTCTATTATAAAAACAGCAAAGATCGAGATTTGAAACTTTTTTTCTTCACGTGAGTTTTGCTTGCGCTTGTATTGCGATGTTTTTCATGGAGAACTTGCATGCATGGTTTATAGCATGGTGTTTATGGTTTGGGGTTTGGGGTTTAAAGGGCTGGACAGACGGAAGTACGAGGGTACGAATGTATATGTTACCAGTCGATCAGTTCCACGGATGTTTTGTTTATATAATAGGGATTTGGGTGGGGATGGAATGGGATGGAGTTTGAAGGAGTGATGGATTTGTGTATATTATTTGGGATTGGGAAACGGGGTGGATGGGATGATGTTGTGGGAGGTAGGGGTGGGGCGGAGAGGATCGGATGGAGAGAAGGACGGACGGGTGGGCGGGGATCTTATACCCTGTGGGAATTTGGAATGTTAATATTCGTTGCGTGAGGGAAGGGAGAGGAGAGGATGGAATTAATGGTTGGGTTGGGATGGGCTTGTTTTTTTCCTTGATGGTTGAGTGGGGAGTGATTGTTTCGTAACCGAGAAGTAGATAGGGGGTTGGCGTGGGGGTAGGTGGGGTAGCGAGGAGATGCATAACGCGAGGTAGATGCGAGAATTGGCGGTGGGAGGTAGAGAAATGCATTAGAAGTTTGTTAAAACTATAAGATAAGAAGACGGTGAGGAAATAGATGAGTTGGGTTGAATCGAGTTGAATTAAATCGAAGTGAAGTGAAATATAAAATTTGTGATTTCAAAGGTTCGTAAAATTTGTAAGTGAAAGTGTGGTTTTGAGTGGGAAGGGAGAATATTATATGAGTAAGTGAGTTGAGGGACTAGACTTCAAATCTCAGGGCAGGGTATTGGATTGTTGGATGTGGAATATTTCATAATATGAGGGGTTGAATAGGTGTTTAAAAGTAGTTAGGTAGTTGGGATATTGTTTGAGAGGGGGAAATCAATTGTGAGGAAGTTGAAATGATTTGGGAGTTTGATTGTTTGAGGTGGTTCTGGGGATTTTGGAATTTGGAATTTAGGGTGAAGCAAAGAATCTATATAGAAGATAATAAGATGGTGGTGGTGGGTAAAGAGAATAGGAAAATAGTGAAAATGAATATAGTGAAAGAGGAGGGGGGAGATTTGAAGAGACCTCGAGAAATTGATATAATAAGAAGGATGAGGATGAGGAAAGAGTAGGGAGTAGGAAGATGATTTAGAAAATTGAGGGTGGGGAGAGGGTAGTGGAGGGAGTGATAAGTGGAGGGAGTGGTAAGTGGTATGGTTAGGGAAGTGGGGGAATGTTGATGTGGATTGGAGGGGGTTGGAGGGGATTGGAGGGGATTGGAGTGGATGATGTTTTGGGGGTGGATATTGAGGGGGTATTGAATGATGGGTGGTGGGTGGGTGATAGGTGATAGTGATGAGTGATGGTGAGGAGAAGATAGGTGATGGGTGTAGGATAGAGTATGGGTGTAGAGTGATGGGTTATGGTGAGGAGGAGAGAGAGGAAAATAAACTGTAGGGATAGATAAAGAAGTTTACTATTTAAATTTAGGATATGAGGGATTTTTGATTAGTTCTTAAATAATTGAGTGGAATGTAGAGAAGAGAAGAGAAGAGAAGATTTTTCGTAAGCTTGATGGGTTTGATGTGGTTAGATAATGTTTGTTCATGATGTTGTGAAGGTGGGTGGATGGTAATTGGGAGCTTGATGGTTGATGGGGTGATGGGGTTAACAAGAAACTGGATAAGAAGGGGCATTGATATCGTGGATTTGAAAAAGAGATAGTTCCAGATGAGAACTTTGAGCTTCAATGGATGAATGGATGGGATTTGATAATAAGGCTGTAAATTATAGATTGCTTGGATTGTAAAGAAGAAAATAGAAATGTATATTAAAAGAGTATATAGGAAGTTGTAATATTTGGTTTGCTTGAGGGGGTGGAGATGGATTTTAGAGATTAGAGATTAGACGGGGTAGGGGTTGTGTATAGTAAGTAGGTGGGAGATGGATATGCGTTATATGGTGGATTTGTAAGATGTGGGTAGAGAGAGAGAGGAGAGGAGAGGAGAGGAGAGGAATGAATTATAAGATGGAAGCGAAAAGAGGGGGAGTTAGTGAATAGTATTGTGACAAAATCAAATTCATGTACAACTCGATATAGGATATTGAATCCGAATAGAAAGTAAAGAACGAAGTAATGCCGATCATGGCATGGGATTCAAATTGATATATTAGGGAAAATGAGATGGGAGATTCAACAGGGAGATAGTATCTATCAACACCTACTATGGAATTGAAAAGAGGAGAATCGCTTAAGGTTGGTAGAACAAACGTAGTCGGTGGCTTAAATGTTCTAATGACGAAAAGTGCGAAGTGGTTGTATCGTAGCTGAAGGTATGAGTAGGAAGTTGATGATATAGGTTACTTTCATTGTTACATCAGAGAGTGACGTTAACGAGGGGTATCATAATTGATGGAACATCATATGATAGAAAAGACGTCTATTTTGCTTGCTATGAAACGGCGCGTGAGCTGTATGTAGTGAGATGATTGGTCAAGATGTTATTGTGGAATTGAAGAGTGGGAGTAGTATGGTGAATAAGTGGAAGATAAAGATAGGAGGGCTATTGATGGAGATTCTGGTTTGGAGGATCGATATGAGAGTTTGGTTGGAGAAGACATGAAGAGCCTCATGTTGGAGAAACAAGGCAAATTTTCGTCAGCTTGTGGGGGTTGACGCCTACGATAGATAGACCATCCTTTGAAAACAAGCTAGGCTGCACAACTAATGCTCACATACGGGAAGAAAGATTCAAGATTCACTCAGTCCATTGTTTCCACCAACTTTACGACATTTTGCCTGCATTTCTGTTGGGAAGAAGCTAATGGAGATAGTGTGGGCGTTGATCGAATGGGGAAAGAATGAATGGTAAAAAGAGCAAGGCTCTGAGATTCAAATGAGGCAAAAGAGAAATTACGTTACATCTTGGTTTACGATCGCCATCACTTCTGAAAACTTTGATTGTTGTCGGCCTTGCGATCTGGGTCATGTTCATACAAAGTATTGGGGAATACTGTGTAAACGATCCTCGATTACGAGAACATGCGGTCATGAAGTGCCAATTGGTGTGGGTGATTCAAATATGCATCAGCTACGATTTGGATCTTTGCCTAGTCGAATGCTTTCAGATTACGCTTGCTGATGCACGTACGCAATGCTTTGCAGCTAAAAGGTAGTGTAACATCGTTTACAAGAAACGTTAGATGGCAGCGGTGAATCTGTCTATTATCTTGAAGGCTCATTGTGTACGTTAATTCTAATGTATTAGGGAAAGCCTGACCCTATGCGAACTCGACAGAGGCTGCGTTGTGATTCGTAATGGTATGCGTTGGGGTCATGAAAACGACTGTCTGTTCAAATTTTAGCATTGTTTCGTATTATATCGGGGCGAGATCTGAATATCAACAGTCTTTCCAGAAATCTGTATCTATTTTATAGCAATTTCATACGAATGTAGAATTATTGTTCGAAGTTGGAACCTAAAATTATATGATCAAAGTAACTGTAGAGCGTCGCAGGTTTCTGAATCATAGGGATCTCTTCACGTATTCTCGTTGATTACCATATCAAGTATGCATCCATGAAACAGAAGATACCCCAGAAATTGCATTGGCACGCACTACACATACGTTCAAACAATCCGATGAGGTTTGGAATCTCGGATTATCATTACACAACGTTGTTGTGAACCCTCAATACTCCTTGGCTATCACAAACACAACACTAGTCAACCCGAGTAGAGATATGGGAATGGTATACAGCCAGTCATAACAGCTAAATGATATTCAATAAAAACTCAGCCACTTGAATGCCTAACTAAAAGAGAGGCGCAAACGTTCGAAACACTGATAATGATAGTTCGACACCAGCACAGTAAACTATCCATATACGACACAGCTTCAATTGATCAGTTGTTCTGTTGTTAATCCACGCAGCCTTATGAAGATCATTCTATAAGTATTGGTGATGCCTTCCGTAGATTTGAAGTGATCCGTAGCTTCGAGAGTACTTCATCAGACGTGAGCCAACTGCTGATTAAAGATACATTGTTATCACGCTCTACTCGAGTGCCTGACCCAATATCTTCGCGTTTCACACCCAGCCTTATTACTCTACTCCGCGTTTACTATAGCCTTGGCCCTGTACCTTCCCATTTGTGACATCATCTGGCATTATATCACGATTCCGTCTCCACTAAAACTTCATCCTGTACCTCCAGGTTTGTATGGTCCTACGGCTTTCACCACAGCCTCGCTTTTTGTGTCATTCAACTATCTTAGCCTCCCCTGGCTCCTCTTGGCTCTTTTCCTGTACACTCAAGGAATTCACTGCCTCAAACCTGCAAATTTGCAATGCGTATGTTGACTCTCTTCGAAGCTTTCTTCCTATCTCAGCTAATTTGATCCCGAGTTTCAACAAGTGATGCTCTTGCCCTCGTTTTTGGCGTCGTCTCCGCCGTACTAGCCGGTATTGCTATATTCATGGATCATAAGTCACGAATCATTATGAATGATGGTATGTATTCCCTATTTCAATTCAGTCTAACGAGCTAACCCTATGTCCTGATAGCTATGGATATCGAGGCGCATCCCTTAGTAACAGGTTCCTCGGAAGATTCTGCTATTGGAAAGAGACAAGTTGGTAACAATGAGGCTATTGGAGATCTTTTAAAGTCTATTGCTAGATTGATTTATTAAAAAAGCGGAGAGAAGATGATTTGGTGTTGCCTTTGAGGTATTTGATTCGCTTCGAAAGAGAAATGAAGGGGGGATGGTTCGAGGAAAGAAGTGTGCTATCTTGAAATATTGTGATGCGATGACGGAAAGTTATGGCTGTCTGTCGTATTTTTGGGCCTGTCAGCTTTTCAAGGGGAGTTTTACGATGGAATCAATAAACAGCTATACCACCATCTAGCTAGCTACAGTAGTAAATACGATGGGATGTTTATATGATGCCAGCAAGACGATATTTAACAGTAATTTCTATGTTACTGACAAACCGTCGCATACAAAACTTGTCTGAATTACTATATTAGTATTGAGATACCAGGCACTATGAATGATTGTTGGAAAATTGATGATTAGCCCTGTGGTAGCAAAGTGAATATTTGAGACAAAAAGAAATTCAATATAAATTCCTATACAAATTTTCTATATATATATTATATGGCAAATTACTCTCATACCCCTCAAGTGATTTAATTACTCTCATGCTTTAAAATTGGAAAGTGATTTATTCTTATACTCTTTAGAATTTATATATAGATTTTATAATAAAATCTATTTTAAAATTATAGATTCTAGTTTACAACTATTTTTTAAAAAAAATATATAAAAAATCGAAGGAAAAAGAATATTTTATTTATAGAATCTAATCTAAAGTGACTAGAATCTACTCTCTCCCTATAGAATTTACTTTCTCTTTATAAAATCTATCTTCCTTTTATAGAATCTAGTCTAAAGTAATTAGAATTTATTTTTCTATTATAGAATCCATTTTTACTTTAATATAAACTCTAGTCTAGAATGATTAGAATCTAAACTAAAATAAATAGATTCTATAATAGAATCTAAAGAACATAAGAATAAAACAAATATGATTTTTAGAATATAATAATAATTAAATAACATTTCGAGGGTATGAGAGTAATTTGCCGTATATTATAATATTAATAATATATTTATTACTAATGAAACACTTATTTTATTTATAACAAATAGAATCAGTACTTTTTATAACTCTTTTATTATTGAATTTTAGTAAATAAAAAGAAAATATAAGCCCTAAGGCCTTAGTACTTAGAAATGAACCAAGGGGAGTGAATATAAGAGCTAGAAAAAGGAGGGGAGTTAATATAGAAGCTAAAAGAAGAAGGAGGAGGGGAACGAGCGGGAGAGCTAGAGGTATTAGTTAAAAGTTT
Source organism: Botrytis tulipae (assembly GCA_004786125.1). Taxonomy (NCBI): domain Eukaryota; kingdom Fungi; phylum Ascomycota; class Leotiomycetes; order Helotiales; family Sclerotiniaceae; genus Botrytis; species Botrytis tulipae. The sequence goes on from PQXH01000278.1 coordinate 15,619, forward strand.
AAAAGAGAGAAATACTATTCCTTGCTATTCACTTTCAATTTATTCTTTAATCAAAAGCTCTATTATTATACTATACAGTATATAATGTACTAAATAAATAAAAGAATAATCTGATTTGAATATAGATAGACATTTCGATCTGAAAATAATTACTTTAAACTAAAACTTAATAGCTTTTCAAATTCAAGAAATTTCACCAAGACTCTATTGATTGAAATAAGCTTTGTAGTATATAGATTCTTAAATCAATTATATTAATCTATTAAAAACAATCCTTTTAATATATAATTGAAAGCCTAAAATTTTATAATAATTAAAAAAGTGATAGTTTCGTCAACCACGGATTCTACCACTACAGGGTAGTTATTAGAAATGAGTACCATGGGTAACGCTATATGATGCATCTAATTGCCGCTGGAAAGGGGGACTTGGAGGAAGAAAGACACATGCACTCTATTTTCTCAAAGGTAATTATCGTTCTCCTCTTAATTAGAAGTTTGAGTCGATGTGTGAATCGCAAGCCCATTGTATACTAGAGAGATTTCAAATCCTGATATAAGGCGTCCACGTAATTAGGTTATGAGCAGAAGGGGGGAAATAATTATCTCTCTCCAAACATGGCTCTTTCTTTTTTTCCTCATTAAGTTCAAATTCAAATGATGTTTTTAAACCCTATAGTTTTATCATGTCTAGCTTCGTGAAAGTGAAGAGAGAATAAAGAATTTGAGAGATTGGAAACTGGTGACATGGTTTCAAGGGAAATGCAAGAATGGCTTATAAGCTAATTAGCAATCGATATACAGTATTAACATGCTGTTATCTCTTTTATAGAGTGTTGTAAGTCACAAATTGTAATCTAGCTTTTAGGGTCTTTCGGTAAACCTATTTTCAATAAGTCAAGTTCAGTGTTTTGTCACGTGGCAATCGTAAGAGAGTTTTGGGGCTGTGGTTTATGTAGGTTATATTATATGTGTAAGGAAATGGATTCATGGTACTTACTGTCAAGTAGAAAAATTGAACAAAAGGAGAGCACTAACAATTCAGTATTCAACGCATCGAAAGGCTGTATACAGAATATGTAATATACTATTACAATTCCAGGTCTATAATCCTGTTCAGAATTTCAGCTTCAGCTTCCATAAGCGCGAGTGCGGCGGTACGAAATCTTTGAATTGGATCATTGAAGTTATCCAACTCTCGCCTCAATTCACGAAGTCTTTCATAAGACGTTGCAAACTGTGTGTTATTCATTTGATGGCGCCGAACCAGACTTTGATACCTAGTAAAGTCTGCTGCAGACAAGCCCGTAAGACTCATCATAACAAGTTCACTTGAGTTTTGAATGTATTCCTCACTGAAGAATTCTAGGCCAGAAAAGGTGTCGCTTGGAAGCTGTAGTTCATCCTGGAGATCAGTAAGATTTCGGTTAGTCTCCACGACACTCAAATATGCATCTCCGACAACACCCTCTAACTGTACGAGTTCTTGTGCCATAAGAATTGCCTGATTGGGATCAACTTGTGGCGCGAGGGCCAATAAGGATACAAGCCATTCTGGAGGTGGGCCTCGTGCTGGAGTATCGTGAATAGGCTCAAGTATCATTCGAAGCATTTTTCTACAAGCTGGGCAATCGCCATTAGGAGACATATTAATCCATTCCCCGATACAGTGCATATGGAATATATGATTGCATTGGGTTCTGACTGGCGCGCCTTCCTCACTTATCTCGTTGAGCGGCAGGCGACAAATCCCACAATCATCATCACACGAAGTGGAATCGACTTTACAGAGAATTTTATAACCCATAGCAAAGTACCATTCGACTTTCGAATGGGTTGTTTTCGAACGCTGAAGTGCAAGGTTCAACATCAAAATTTGTCGAAGGTATAAAATTGACTTTCTGATTGAAGGAGACGGGAGTTCGCCGCGGAGTATGCGAAGCCAAAAGTCAGGAAACAGGCGCTGATTGACCATAATATATAGCACAACGAGAGCCTCCCAAGGAAGCAAACTCATAGTTCTACAATTAGATAATCTGTAACTGGGATCTTGAGAATCAACAGGAGGGGGTAAGTTTTGGAAGCGAACATGTAAATCCTTGGTTTCATCTTCAACATTTTGGAGTTTGTAAAGGTCTACGATTGAATCGATTTCTGGGTATCCCGGTTGGTTTTCATCAGGCTTAGATATTCTGGGATCGGGAAGCATAAAGCAATCGTCACAGAAGTCAGCATGTGTGAGCGCCATAGGGTCAGTCACCATGTTTTCGCAGAGAGAACCATTTTCCTGACATGGGCGGATGAATGGGGTTCTATGACCACACCTTGAGAAGACAAAGTCAATGGTAATACAAATCTTGCACTAGATTTTTTCAAAGATCTTGAAGGTTTCTGAAAATAGATAGATTTGGGGTATAGTGGTCTAGATATGGTGAGAATGAAGAGGAAGTATCTAATATTGCAGGTGATTCTTGAGAATTTAACATAAACCTTACAACGTTGTTCTTGAACCGAATTATTTAACAGCTTCCAGATAATACACATGAACAAGTCTTTATTTTGATTTAGTTACAAGTATTGCTGAGTCTCAAAGATAAAGACATAGAAACAACATTACAAATGACTCGAGATAACGGGATAGAACAAAACAATAAATCAACACAAAGAACCGATGCACGCCAACAAAGCTATTGTTTTTGCTGGTTAACAGAACAAACAATAAAATTCATGCACGGCTGACAAAAGTAAAACATCGACTTTCAAATTTCATAACACAGAAACCCTTCAATCGCCGCTTTTCCACCCAATTTCTCCACTTTTTTCATCATTGCTCCCCTTTGCCACTCGTTTTAGTCTTCTCTGTTAGCTATTCTTTCACCTCTATTTCAATTTTTATCTTTCTATCTCAATCCTATTTCTCTCTCAAAACCACTCCTCTTCCCCGATCTCATCTCCTCTCCACTTCCATCCCCTAAATGCCCACACTCGCTTAATTTTGGGGGGTAAATAAACTCTCTTTCAACAACACAAAGGGCCATTCAGGATACATTTTCTTTCAACCCCGATTGCATTGGCCAAAGAAAATCTCAAAAAAAGAAGAAAAAATAGACTGAAGTGTGCACACATACTCAAAAAGTTACTTGTTGATTCTCGCGATTTGAAGTTACGTTTAGTTTGTTAGCTCGATAGTAGTAATCAAGTATAATTCTACTAGATAGATATCTATCGAAAAACCATTTATAGCGGTAAAGTATATGTACTCGCAACTATTGCATGGAAGGAGTTTGTTGCCTTGGAATGAAAACGGGAACTGTGAATAAAATCTTTTGAAGTGAGGAATTTTAGTCGAATTTAGCACATGATCACGTGGCAAGTTGCATGAATGAAATTTTGTTGGTATTGGTTTATACATATATATATATTTTTTTAAATGTAAGAGTGGGAATTGTTGTTGAAAAATAAGAGATGAAGATAGAACCAGCTATCGTGTCAAGCGAAAAGAATGAAATGGGGTGATAGTTAAAGAATTTAGTTAATCGATAAGTTATTCATCATTCTCCGTTCTATCGCACGCTCACCTGCATCAGAACTATCGGAATCATCAGAGTCTTCTGCTCTCTCAGCCTCCTCAACTTCCTCCACAACGCGCGTTGTCACAACATCCCACGCCATTTCCAATGCTCTCGCAGCAGCATAGTATCTCGACTGAGCAAGATCGTATGCGTGATCCTTCTCTTGTCTCCTATGCAACCAATCACGAAGAACATTCTCACGCATGAGACGTGTTCTTTGATGTTGACGAAGTGAATACTGATAGTCTCGGAAATCCTGTTCCTCGATATTCGCAGCAGATTCAAGCAATCGGTCTTGAAATGTATGGAGATCTTCCAGAGGAACGAATACGCGAGTGTCGATGGCTTCGGTTGCTATGCGCACGCTTCTATCGGCAATCATGTATTCCTCTCTAGCGGTTACGAGAGCTGCACGTGCGTCTCTAACTGCGAGTTGTAGTCGTATCAGGCCTTGAAGGGTGATCCTTTCAGGACGAGGAATAACTGGGCGTATACACCTGTTTAGAATCGTTAGCCATTCTGGGAAAGTTCCATCTGTTTCTAGGCGGGTAGGGATTTGTGGAAGTTCCGTTTCTCGGAGCAATCTTCTGCACATAGGACAGTCGCCACGAGCAGATGATACAAACCAACGCTCCAAACAACCTTCATGAAACATATGATTGCAGGTTGTCTCTACTACAGCATGATTCATTTCTCCTTCATCATGGTGGTTTAAAGGATTTCGGCAGATACCGCAATCGTCCGTGACTGCTTGCAGGTCTTCAAGACGAGTGAAATGTCTTGAATTGTCGAAGTTTATGAAGACTCTATAGCCCATCGCGATTCTCCAGTCATCATCATCCAAAGCTTGAGAAGCATCTGCCAGAGCATAGTTTAACACTAGAATTTGACGAATATTGAGGGTTTGTATTCTGTCAGCAAGTGGTATATTCTCACCGTTAATGATACGCGCCTGGAAAGCTGGCACCAAATGATGGTGAACAATCTCGTCGAGTACTCCCAAAGCACTCTGATTAAGTAAATCAAATACCACTGTCTTCGTCGAGTAGAAGTGAGCATATTGATTAAGAAGGTTGGGGAGGGGTAAGCTATGGAGATGAGCTTGTAAGTCTTGTGTTTCAGCTGTCAGATTCCAAGCCTGATAACGTGCTACATCATTTTCTGTCATTGCCTCCTCGGGTTGGTAACCAGCGGCTTGTCTAAAATCAGGAAGCATCCAACAATCACGGCACACTTCGGCTCTAAGATTGCAGGTGTGGGCTGACATCATATTGCAACGAATACCATCACGCCCGCATGGACGAACGTATGATTCTTCGTGGCCACACGCCAAATACTTGAGAGTAAGAGTGAGACACATCTTTTTAAATGTAAGTGGGTAATTTCTAGTACTGGTTGTTGAGATAGTCCAGGAGGTTCTTAAAGTAGATGAGGGGTTTAGAGATGACTGAAGGTTGAATAGCCAGAACCCAGAAAGAAACCCCGGATATTTATCAAACCCTCAATGACATTGTTCACGATCTGAATAACAGGTCAAGAACATTTTTCACGATGTTTCCTTAATGGGGGCGCATCTTGAACAAGGTTGTCTTAACAAGGCCATTGTCCAGTCAAGAATTACAACAAAGCCACCTCCGCAAATCGCTATACAAAACAAATTCATACAATTCGAACACAACAGAACAACGTCATTATACCAACAAGCACAAAGACATTCATCGGAACCCAGAAACTAATAGAGAAAACATGAACTACTCCTACAACAACAAGCACCAAAAAAATTCGCTAGAACGGTCTCGACATTAGAAAGTTAGAGGAGAAGCAAGTAATCACAAGAATAAATAAAGCGGCACTCGCAACCTTAAAACATCGCCGGCCTTTCTCGATAGCATTCAAACATTTAATTACTCACGAAATGGCAATCACATCAATTCAGGGAAGACTTGAATCTTGTAGTAGAAAAGTATGATACAATTCTTTCAATCTTCAACATCCTTTCTTCCTTCGACCCTTCCTTGACCCCTGCCTACGACCCTCCGAAGCTGCATTGAAAAAGATGATTATAATCTACAATAATTCATTTTACACGTCCTCCTCACCCCTGAATGTTTAGGTCCCGCTGTAATTGCTCTTTCGGGCCACTGAATAGTGGCCATCCATCACTAGAGCAATTCTAACGTAGTGATATAATGCAATCGACAAATTGTGCGATCAAGAAAAGAAAAGGATTTTACTATCCATCGACTCATCTGTGATGAGAAACTATGCCGGAAAGAAGAACGCCAGCCCAATGCAAATGCTAAGATTCTTTTCCTATCGTAACCGATTCGTCTTTCAGTTTTATCGTATCATCATGTTTTACTGTGGGGTTGACAGCTTTTTTTGTTGTAATTTTTGTAGGAATACTCAATTATGGCGTGAGTAGTGTAGTTAAGGAAATAAAGCCATCTGTTATTAAAAGGCCATTCAATGATTGGTGTTAATAATAGGTCGATAACTAATGGGTATCTTTGAAAGAGATGATTTGAAACGCAACGCGGAAACAAAAAGGGCGATGTAATCTGAAGGAGATCCATTATGGCCAAGATTTCGAGTACAATCGTTACGAATCAGCCTATCATGCTGGCCTCGTCATCATCATCGTCATCTCCTTGCTCTAGACTTTCGATCGCTTCTTTGATTTGTTGACTTGCCTGTTTTTGATTAGTGGTGGATTTTTTGATCAATATCATTTGCATATAAATACCTTTGGATCTAGGTTTAAAGCAATGGTAAAATGCCTAACCGAAGCGCCCTTTTGTTTCATACTCTTGTATAGTCTTCCCAATAAGAAGTGAACCATTGCCTCATCAGGAGCCAAGTCTTTCAAGATCTTCAATTCATCCAAGGCATCCTCCAATCTCCCCATGGTCATCAAGCAGCGGGCTTTCTTAAAACGAGTCAACGCTGATTTTGGATCCAGGTCAATTGCCTTTTTGAAGTATGAAAGTGCTAGACCTTTGTTCCCTTTCTTATCGACAACACTTCCCATAAGACCCAAAAGCACCGCATTTGTTGGGTTGATTTTGGAGGCGGCTTCGAAGTGTATGAATGCTTTGTCATAATTACCCATCTTTTCGTACACTTTGCCAACTCCGTAGTAGGCATTGTAGTGTCGCCTGTCAACAGCCATTGCATGTCTGTATGAAGTAAGTGCTTTATCGTATTCTTCATTCATAACATGCTCATGGCCTTGGAGTGTAAAAGCATAAGCAAACTTGGGATTTAATTGTGTAGCCCGTTTGAAACAACGTAAAGCTTGTTCGTGATCTCGCATGAGCGACCAGGAATTTCCAAGTGCACACCAAGCTTCTGGCGATTGCCACGAAGAATCCACCAATTCATGGGCTAGGAAAGCCAGATCAGTTTCTTTTTTCAGATGCCACAGTACAGTAGAATAGATCTCCATATCCTCAAAGCGTGTTGGTGCTATCTGTCGAATTCGTTTATATAAGGACTCCGCTTCGGTATATGACGCTTGTTCGTAATGAGCACGACCCATCTGTGACAACACCCAAGGAGTGTCTTGCTGTTGAGTAGATAGTGTAGAGAACGCTTCTAAGGCCTGATGAGATTGGAATCTTGCAAGTAGAAAATAACCGGTGCCAAACTTCTTGAACAGATCGAGAAGCCATCTTATGGCTTCCTCTCGGGTTCCAGAGTCCGATTCGGATGATCTAGTACCAAAAGATTTTGTGGATACCCGAGGTCTTATCTCTCCTTCCCTTTGGTCTAATTCCATAGAATCTTCCACTGGTTTTCGATTACCACTGACCTGTCTGCCAGCCGTGGAGGACCCAGCCGGACGCATCATCTTTGATATCGGAGGTCTAGCTTTCTTTAATTCTCTTCCAGGGGCAGGCCCCACAGTCGCAAGATTACTGGAAGATTTGGTGCTTGTCGGTCGGAATTGGTTGATCAATCTGACACTTCTTCTCTGAGGTGCTCCAGGATCTTCCGAAGGTTGTCGGGGTACTACCTGTCCGGATACCGTTCGTTTTCTATCTCCACCTGGTACCGTAACAGAGTTGTGGCGAGAGTTATGTCCCGCGCTATTGTCTTCCGAAATTTCAGCAGCTGCTTTTTGAAGTCGTTTCGAAGTCATGGATCGGCCCATCTTGGGAACATCCATACTAAAGTCCATACCAAGGCCCTGTAAGGTTCGATTTCTGCGAACGGGGGCCTGTGGGGGCTCCATGTTGATGGGAAATGCTGATGCCACACTGGTGTCTTTTCGACTAGGTGCAATGGAATAATCGAGGGGGGCGCTAGGTCCAGTAGGCGTTTCTATTGTATCAGAACTAATGCTGACACCTCCAGCCGCGGGGAGGTTTGTAAGACTCGGGTTGCTCTCGGCAAGCTTCGATGATGCGGAAGTCGCAAGTGACCCAAAAAGTCCACCCGCAAATGATCGAGACGAAGAATTATTATTGAAAGGATCTGTAGGGTCACTCTGGTAAGATCGTGCGCTGGGTCGGGTTGGCCTAGGTTCCTCCACTGACAATGTTTCCATTGGCCCCTCCCGATCTTGTGTATTCGATTTCAGTATTGCCTCCATCTCTAAACTCATCCTAAAGGTACTCGAGGCTCTAACACTTGTACCCATATCACAAAGATTAGTAAATGCATCCCACATGAATGGATTCAATTTCAGCGCCTCTTCAAAATAACCAATCGACTGCTTTTTGTCATCAAAAGCACGATAGAGCTTCCCCAGTAAACAACAAACCGCAGATGCATCAGGATCAGGATGTCGTGAATATTGTGTATGTTTACCAAACGAGTTCTGCGCCCCCCAGCAACCTCTGTTCTTTTCTAATGCTAAGATTCCCTCCTTGAGCTTTCCCAAGGCAAGACATGCTTGCGCGTAGATGTAAGCACAGCCAAGATGCCCCGATCTAGTGTTTGGGCTCTTCACAACCTCGAAAGCGGAAGCATAATCGCCAAGTCGCAAATAGCATAAGGAAAGAAGGTAAGAGGATTCGGGACCTTTCGGGGTGTATGCATGCAATCGTTCTGCGAAGAACAAGGCGTTCTTGAGGAGGTTATTATCAATGTGGTAGTAGATGAGTTGACAAAGTTGATTCGTGATACAAGGGTTGATTGACTCCTTCCTAGAGGATGGCATTGTGTAGGATGGTGAAAAGAGGAAGTAGATCCAAGTCGCGAATTTTGTGTTTGTTATGATGTTCTCGCCATGAAGTCAACAGAGCTTCCGATTTTCGATTGTGGTCAAACTGGTTTGTTCAAAAAAGGTATTCTTCGTTATTTCCCTTGAATTTCGAACAAGGACGAACAGGAATGAACAGTAGGTCTCTTGCGCGTGGCGTTGTTTGGTCTGGTCGGGTCGGGTCGATCTGATAAGATGTAAATTTTTTGTAGCTCCACGAAAGCTATTTTAGGATCGATGACATTAATATTACCTGGTTGTATTGTTGTTGAAAGTAGTAGGTAAAGGGAAGCAAACAGGAACTTCGTGAATACGATCGTAAGGTCGTAAAAAACAGAGTTGTTGGTATTGCTGGTTACCATTTATCACGTAACAGTGAAGTGGAAAGACAAGGCAAGGTAGGCAGAAAAGGGTCGTTGCCTGTATCAAGAAGCAAAGGCTGAAAGGGGACTCTGAGGACCGTGTAAAGGTATCGAAGTGAATTTGCTCTGGAAAGAGGAAAGGTCGTGTGAAGTTATAGTAAAGGATAAAGCAGATCAGGCCAAAGGAAAGGGGAAGGCTGTATACGGCGCAAACGCAAATGCGATGAATCCAAAATCCAATACAAATGATTTTGTATGGCTATAGTCGAAGATTCCTTGCTATTAATTCGGGATAACATCAAAACCTTGCTCATCCTCGAACCTCTTTGATTTTTGTTCTGTTGTTTGTCTGATCGCGGTGGGAATGATTGGTTGCAGACCATCCACCCAGCAACAATCAGTCAATTGGGGGAGTTTCGTATTAGTCAGCGAGGTGCACAGCCGCACTTCAACTTCTGAATTGTTCCAAGGTTCCTTGCAGACTCAGCCTTGTGAAGAAGCTCAATTGTCAATTGCCCAGTCCAGCCGATGAGACTGAACTTTACGAAACCCAACAATCTGTCCCATTTCTTGAATCAGATTAATCCCTTCTAAAAGTCGAGCTTAGGAATTCTGTTGTTGAAAAGGTACTTCTCCATTGTGCAACCTGCGACACTATATCAAATTAATCTTGTTTCAGCTATCTAGAAAAGGCCAGATCCTAAACACATCTACTTATTCAAATTCGATTTATCATCTTTCCACCTCATCCGCAATGGCACAAAAAGCGAAGAAAGACAGAGCAAAGGCCAATATCCAAGCACTAAACTACCTCCATTATGGGACATTTCTTGCAAATGCTTTGTTCTGCCTCTTCCACTTCTTGATACGATCGAGGAATATGTGGGCATACGTACTTTTCTCACTTGCACCCTGGGTTATTGAATGGTTTCTTGAACAGAACAGTCGTCCCAAGTTCGATCAAGCTGGCAAGATGGTGTCTGCAGGAGAAGACCTTGCAGCACCAGGATTGACAGAATATATGTTTGATATTATATGGATGCACTGGTTATCATTGGTTGTTGTTGTGATATTTGGCAACTGGGGCTGGCTTGTCTTTTCCGTGGTGCCTATATATGGACTTTACAAGGTTTTTGGTCTATGGTCGGGAGCAAAGGGTATGATGGGTGGTGGTCAGAGAGCACAAGCACCCGAAGAACAAATGCCAATGGCAGGCAATAGGAGACAGAGGAGACAGTAAAGTCGCTTGTCTGATTATGTTTGATGGTATATTGTATATGGTCTCAGTGGAGGTAATGAAAGATAGAGCTTCGATACTAGGTGGTGTGAGCAATGTACATACGAGGTACACTCCTGTGCATATCCATTGTTCTAGACCTTGTTCCCTGTCCAGAACTCAATATCATCCTTCTGGACATCTTTGATTAAGACATGGATATGCTCAAGGGCTCTGACACTCTGCAATGCGACCCAATTCTTAAACCACATCACTCTATCAGTGCCTTCTAACCTATCGGCAAATGTTCTCTTCACGAAATCTTCAATTATTTTCCGGCTCTCATCCGTCACATCTCCATTCCCATCATCGGTGGCGATCGGTGTTTTTGACCACACCACGAAATGGGTAACATCTTTCGAGAGACCGTATGGCCAATCATTTAGCAAAATTTTGTAATCCGAGGGATTCTCAAATGGAATTGAAGAAATGTAGCTGAATGGCGGCGAACCCCAGGGAAGTCGATGTTTGAGAATATAATTCATCATACTTCCATACTCGGCTTTAATAGTTGTGGACCAAGACATATATCGACGAAGGTCAGAGGGCTTTCGTTTGAGGATTGAGAGATTATTCGTTGCTTGACAAGAATTAGAGATAGAATTGGGCTAAAATGCGCAATGTCATGTGAGAAAGCTGCATGGGATAGAACCTGGGAGATTGATCATCATCACACTGGTGATCCTTCTTGTATATTCTGATATATTGCGATTTATATATAATATGGACACGAAGCTCTTTTAATCGATTTACTTGAGGATAGCTTAGCTCACCTATAATCTCTTTCAACTCGTCCCAATCATGCAGATGAAACTCGTCGTCAGTCTGTGATAACACCCATCTATCTGTGTCCGTGAGAGGAAATGGTGAATCTTCCGATTTATCACCTACTTTCTCTCCATTCTGATGAATCGATTCACCCATTTCTTCACACGGCGGCTGAAAGTTACTCGGTTTGAAATTTATTCAGCCCTGTCGATATGATGAGGTTTAAATGTAGTTTCATCTATCGGAATGACTCCGAGTTGAGGAACTCTTATCCTCATCGGGGTAAAGTTCGGCAAGCGAGCTCTGACCCCAGCCGAATGTCAACAATGACAGACTGGAGCTAAATTATTTTGGTATCGACTTTCCCCGGAGAACCGGACGTTATACTTCTTTCTTACAATACCACCACTCTTACTTTTCCTTTAAAGTCGGGTCTCCCCTCCTAAGCAACGTTCGAGAGTTGTCGAAACTGCGAGAAGAGTAATTGATCAAGCACGGTATATTGTATATTGTGATCTTCATTCGGTGGGATCTTCGGAAGAGCAAAAAGTACAAGGATAGCAACAAAAGCCCAACAATTTCTTGAGCTCTCACCAAATCTGCCAAAATGAGTACGGCACCAGCAAATAAGTTCTTGTCAAAGGCATACATTGATGGTATCTACATTCCATCTGGTCTTCTGATATTTGGATGTTTTATTGTCAAGAAAGATTGGCTTCCGTTCGCCGTTGCTCTTGCTGCCGTTCTCGGAGGATATAAGATTTGGTCGAGTCGTAAGTTTATGCTTTGCACACGGTCTTAAGCAATGTAATAAATGCTGACATTTTTGTAGAAGAAACTCCAGTTCTTAAGCCAACTGTCTTTCAAGATTTTGAGCTCAAGGAGAAGACCATCATCTCCCACAATGTAGCAATGTTAGTTTGATTTTAAGTCGCCTTGACTGTTTCTAACATGAGCATAGTTATCGATTCAGCCTGCCAAAGCCTACCTCTATCCTCGGTCTCCCTATCGGTCAGCATATCTCCATTTCCGCTGTTCTTCCCCAACCCGATGGGTCAAGCAAGGAAATCGTTCGATCTTATACACCCATCTCCGGCGATCACCAACCAGGTTACTTCGACCTCCTCATCAAGTCCTACCCCACCGGAAACATTTCTAAATATATGGCTTCCCTTACTGTCGGTCAAACTATCAAGGTCCGGGGTCCAAAAGGCGCAATGGTCTATACTCCCAACATGGTTCGTCATTTTGGTATGATCGCTGGTGGAACCGGTATCACGCCCATGTTACAAATCATCCGTGCTGTCATTAGAGGCAGAGCTGCTGGAGATAAAACTGAGGTTGATTTAATTTTCGCAAACGTCAATCTTGAGGATATCTTGTTGAAAGATGACTTGGACGGTTTGGCTGCTCAGGACAAGGGTTTCCGTGTTCACTACGTTTTGAATAACCCACCCGAGAAATGGGACGGCGGTGTTGGTTTTGTCACTCCTGAGATGATCACTGTAAGTCTATCTGGAAAGTTTTGATATAATCAATCATCAATGCTAATGTTATGCAGAAATGGCTTCCTAAACCAGCAGAAGATGTTAAACTTTTGCTCTGTGGACCACCACCAATGATCAGTGCTATGAAGAAAGCCTCTGAAGGGTTGGGCTTTAAAAAAGCAAAACCAGTCAGCAAGTTGGAGGATCAAGTCTTCGCCTTTTAGACAATCTGTTCCCGACGCTGGAACGGAGATTGAAATGGCCAAAACCAGATGTTGGGAGAATCTCAGCAAATGTAAGCAGAAATAGAACAATTACGAGGAAAGAATAGGCAACGCTTCAAAATCACATATAAGTCAATTTCTACATGAATCTTTTTTGTGATGTCAAACTTAATTTTGGAAGTGGTAGTCCCCACGACTTCCATACCTTTACAGTCGAATTATCAAGGTTACGGATTTTAGCCTGCAGTGGGTACTAGTGAGGATTCTACCAGGACCACAGTTTGTTGGTACTATAACCAAGCATAAACTTGTCAGTTCTACTAGGTATAGCAGCAAGCTAGTATACTAATTTGTCATTTGTGTATTATTACTCTGTTGATGCACAAGTGGTGCTGTCCATGAGAGACCATAACCCTTATTTCTGTGTCCTATGTTGGCCCACGAATGAAAGCAGTCTATCCGAGAACATCCGGAGTCGTTGGTTGGCTTGCTTCGGTGTAGCTCCACAGGACCAAATTCGTGGGCAGGTTCGGAGCTTACAAGATTTTGTCTTACCACAAAAGTAGAATGGACCGAATTTTGTCGTTATAGGACTATAGGATTAATCTATCGTGTCAATTCTTCCAACTCTCGAAATCCTTACTCCACAAATTGAAGTTATTTCTGGAAACCTAGCGCGATGCGATTAATCCTCCACGTGGGTGGATCGCTGGTCAGTGCGGGGAGGAGCATTCGCTTGGTCCCGACCTTACAACATTTGCTTCCCAAAGTTCATTTCCAAGCAAAGTAATTTCTAATTGGCACAGATCCCGTGAATTTATCTCAATATCACATTTAGTTCAAAGCCATGCATTGAAAAAAATAATAACTTGATGTTCATGCTGTCAAAGTTAGCCGGTTTTCTCATGGTTGGGTCATTGTGTGTTTCCACCTACATCCCACCTTTCAGGCGCCATTCACAAATCCTGAAGCGGCCGTCTACTTCGGTGTCAGATTCTCAACTAATCCCCGAGCTGGCCATACTGTGGGTGCCAATTCCTATCAAATTAAGCCAAAGTTCAAGTTCGGACAACAGTGGGCCATTGTAGAATTGACCCGAAGATAACGCTTTGTAGAGGATCCCTTATGTCGTTAGGATGACACGGCCTAGCTTTGTCTAAAAATGCAAGCGCCTGGCCAAATAAACGTCTAATCCCCAGCTTCCAAATTTTCTTGGAATCAAATTGTAGATATATAAAGACCTTCAAGCGACTCTGTAGACAACTCATATCGACAATCACTTCCACATCAAAACATCCAACAATCGGCATTGCCATCAAACAATCTTTTTTAAACTTCCCTTCGTCTTAACAATCATTTTTCAAGTTTTACAGCAAAACCACGCTTCCACACTCATTTATAGATATATTTCTTGTCAATCAAATTCACCATGCAATTCTCTACCCTTCTCATTTCGGCCGCAGCCCTCATTCCATCCGCCCTCGGCTGCATGAACGTTAGCGTGGTTTACAGTCTTGCAACCGACGCCGCTCCAAGCAATCTTTTCATTTCATATTTAGACAACGGACGAGTAACTTGCTACTATAACGAGAGGAGTCCACCTACCGGCAACCAACTGTCTTACACTCTCTCCGCAAACCCGGAAGGAATTGAACTGAACGACACATATACAGGATGTGTGTATAAATACTCGAGCGTAATCCAACTCGATTTGAAGAGTACGGGGGATAAGAAGAAGAATAACGTCATCAACAGTTACGAGTACGATGTAGGAGTCGATACACCCAAACTCTCCGAATACACGGGTCTTTACCTTGGAGATAAGACAAGTACTCCTGCTTCCGGGAATCAGCCAGAGACATGGAGTTGGACAACCGCCTTTTTCTGTTAAATGTAAATAATGGCATCGTAGGTATCGAAGCCCTGGGCGATATAATGGCGCCCTTAGTGTCAACTATACCTATGAACGGTTTTATCTTAGCGCAGAGAGTGTGATTTCTCGAAGGCAAGGTGTTAGAGACTGGCTGGTACATGACGGGTGCTTGCGTGACAGAATGAGAGCTGGTCTCGAAAGATCGGGAGTTGATTTCTTGTCTTTAATTTTCCTTTGTTTGTCGTTTTGTTTGGGAGGGTTGTCTAACTTACTTGTCTTTTGCTGGGGAAGATTGATATCGGTTGTATGAGATAGATGCGTGGAGATTTGGTTTTTGCTTGTTATTTTTTGTGGGTATGGAGTATTGTAACTTAGATATCAATCGATTGGTTTGGTCTCTTACATTTTATCTTCGAATTTTGAGTGATGATGATGATGATGATGATGATGATGATAATAATGATGATGATGATGATGATCTTGTAAAACTGTATGGTATGCAATGATGTGACGGAGTGTCATGAGAAATGAATTAGTGCGAGGGTGGATCTGCACTGGATTTCCCGCCTCCTCGTTTTTGTTTACCCCAATGACCATATTTGTATCCCACCCTTCTTCGCGACAACATTAATATCAGTAGATACTCTGCAGAAGTCATTTCGATATCTATATTGTGACTCATGTGAAGCATATTCACTGACCGAATCATATTTAATATACAGAATTCTTAGAGTATCTGAACTCTTGTTAACACCCCAAATACTTTCGATATTCAAGCGGATAATACCTTGGATTTCACAAAGATTTACTAGTTACCAGCATGCGAAGAGGAGATTGATAATGATCTTAAATTATAATATGGAAAGTGTACACGATTTAGTTCGTTGAATCTTCTTCGTTGTGAGACTAAAATCTAGAATATTAGAAACCCTAGATTCTAGTGGATGATCACGGTACCTTTCGAATCAAGTTTTCTTAATACTCGGGTGTTTTTGCAATTTCTCAGTAGCTGTGGTATCGTTAGGCTGAGAATCACTAATTCCTTGGAATCGTACTAGAGAAAGTTTGGGTAGAAGAATATCGTAATGTCGATCGGAAAAATGGAGTTCAGGTAATTGGAGACTGGTTCTGGCGGAATACGTGTACAGATTTGCTGAGACCTGCAATAATGAACACCAGGCACTCAGAAGTTTTACGCAGATCTTAGAGTCACCCATTAATCACAATTACAGCATCTCGCGTAGAATTTCAGGTCGAGGTTTTCTGGATTTGTTCATGCGAAATGATGTTCTTGGAATCACAAGTGCATCGAAATTCAAGATATTTTTAGAACATCACTTAAACTGGATTTTTGGATTGTGCTGGAACATCGATGTTGAGTTTCATTTGTAGAGACGTATGAAATATATGTAATCTTAGAGAGGCCCTCCCCTCGCTCTCCCGCGGATGTGATGTTGCTGGAATACAATCCAGTATATCCTAAACTTTAACGTCCCAGTATTACCCCATATCCCCAACCGAGAATCTTATTATACTATCTAATATGAAATCCCCTTTACAATCAAAAATTTCCTTGAAACTTAAACCCAGTAAAGCAGCCTTCGACTGCAAGATGATCTTGACAGTATTGACATCTCCATTAAATAACAACACCCCTCATATTATCCAAATCGTATCCCTAACTCCACGTCACCCGAACACCTATAGTTCAATCAAAAGAGTGCCCTTCTCAAGGTCCCTCTCGAGGTCCTCCTCAGCCGCTTTTTCAACAACTCCGAGATCTATCAAAAGGTTTTTGTCCTCCTCAACGACTTTCTCAGCAACCCCGAGATCTATCAAAAGGTTTTTGTCCTCCTCGACCACTTTCTCAACAAGCCCGTTGTCTCTCAAATACTTTTCGTTCACCTCAAAAACTTTCAAAAGAGACCCATAATGTCTTAAAAGCTTTTCAGTAGCTTCCAATCGCTTCTCTCCATCCAATTTTGCCAACTTTCCCAAGATATCGAGTGTTGCTTCCACACGGCCAGTATGGTAGGCGCTTCCACGCCAAACTTCAAGCTCTAACAGGGTCATAATAAGATACAATATGCCAATAACCCACAATGTAATATAGTCTTCAATGTGCGCATCGCAGTTCTCCTGTGTACCAAAGTAGAATGGCCATCCGTGCACCCATGGGCTGCACGACGTCAGAGGTTGAGATCTGAAGGCTATCGCGAACCCACCGAAGAGTGAAATGAGAACGAACATGATGTCAGGAATGCTTGTTGTATTGATAAGGATTTTGGTGTAGATTCTTTTGGTGGGTAAGAGGAGTCGAGAAGAGAATCACCCTGTGGTGGCAGAATCAATATTCGAGACAAAGAGAAATTCAATATAAATTCCCTAACAAATTTTCTATATATATATTATAATATTAATGATATATTTGTAATTAACAAAACACTCATTTTATTTGTAATAAATAAAATCAGCACTTTTTGCGATCCTTTTATTATTGAATTTTAATAAATAAAATGAAAATGTGGGCTGTAAGGCCTCAGTATTTAGAGTTAAGAGGGAGATGGACGGAGGGGAGCGAGCGTAGGGGCTAGAAGGAGGAGGGGAACGAGCGGGAGAGCTAAAGACATTAGCCGAATATTTAAAGGAGAGGAGATTCCCATTCCTTACCACTCACTTTCAATTTATTCTTCAATCAAAAGCTTTACCACTGTACCAAACAATATAGAGCATAATATTTAAACAATAATATCGAATCATTAGAATCTATATATCCATTTCATTGATTATTAATCGAATTCAATATTTCTACCTAAAATACCTTAAACTAAAATTTAAAATTAGCTTTCCAAATTCGAAATTCTAGAAATTTCACTAAGACCCTATTGATTAAAATAAGCTTTGTAACATACAGATTTTAAACTAATCACATTAATTTATTAAAAACGATTTTTTCAATACATAATTGAAAATCTAAAATTTTATTGTGGTTAATGAAGTGATGGTTTTGTTAACCACGGATTCTGCCACCACAGGGTCAGAAGAGAATTAGAAGAGAATTCATGGAAGATTGGTGGGGGAACAGATGAACTAGTTTGGAGTCATGTACCAGACGTCATTCCTCTTCACTAAATACACTAGGAGTGGACTCGGCGCTAAGAAAGATCTTCCTCTCTGTCCGTCAAATTTTCGTGACTATTTGCTATCATTCTCAAACGCTGATCACGACAGTATATTAAGCAAATCCTCAAATTTGACTGCCCAATGCCGCAGGATTTAATTAACTGGCTTCAAACTGTCATCGTAATTTGTCACATACAGAGAGCCATGAGGATTATTGAAAGTTCATTAAATCTGCTTTAATCGCGAAGGGAACTTTAAACTCCTTAATTGATTAAAGAGATAGGAATACACAATCAAATATGAACATTTGATTAAAGTCAAATTCTCAAATCACTTTGAATGTCTGAACTAAGCCGGTTGTTCCGACTGAGCTGGATGTCTGAGTGATTCTGAATATCTGGGAATACTTGAATGTTCAATTGAAAATGATTTTTTAGATAGTTCTGGATGTTTCAAGGAATCAGAATTTCTAGAATGGAATCGCTGCTCAAGTAGGGCCGATTATGCGTGAACAAACATCCGTGAGCATCCGTTGCCATTGAGGAGCTTCTGCGGTTCAACACATGGGTTGTGTCCCACTCAATCTCATCAATTTTCAGAGTTCTTTCACATCTTGAAGTGGCTCTTGAAGTGGACTCTGACCTTTGCTCAGAAAGCGTTCTCTCTTGAACTAACGAGAAAGTAGTACTCTACAATCCTTCCATCGATTGAATGAACCCTCGACCTGAGATTTTGCTGAACGGCAGCTAATGGAAAGAGTTTTACAACTCACCATAGCTTCTAGACATTCTTCGATTGTCCGCTCAACGAATCTTCAAGCTCCCCGGCAGAGCTTTTGAGAGCCTCTGTCCAATCCTCCAAGTTTTGACTGTATACTCACAGACTAGGGCTTGTGTTTTCATTGTTTAGACTTCGCTAAATATCGACAGAGAAATCCAGAACCTCCTGGTTGTATGCAAGCGATAAAGTCTTTCAATCACTTTGCATCTAATCAACTAAGACTAACCGAACATTCGGAAGAAATGTAGATATCAGTTTGCATGGTTATTTAAGAGACTGTTTAGAGTGGCCTCGAGAAAGGTCTGTTAGCTTCTGGTCGCGCATTTGCAGCCTTTTGAATGTCTAAAACTATCTTGCGAGTGGACATTAAATCATCATAATGCTTCGCCAATATTCTACTGTCTAGATATGTCTGTGCGCAACCTCATTGGCAGGGCTGAAGCTAGCTGTGGATCAGCTCCCCGCATTGTAATAGTGAAGCAAAGGCCGAGCTTTGAACGTAAGTTTGGAATCACAACTTGGGAATTGTAATCTCGCAATTGCTGTGTCTCTATTTGGTCATTAATCTTAAGGAATGTTACCACTTCGCTGATTAGATAAGCGGAATATCAAGCGAAGAACAATTAAACCACGGCATTATCTGGAATTGGACGTTAAACTGGCCTTAGTGACTTCCAAGGCTTGTGCACTCTTTAATGTACTGATTTGATTTCGAGTACTCTACAGACTTCAAAACCTACATTTGAATTATGGTTGGTCTTGTGAGTAAGTGGAAAAGAAACAGAACAGATAAGATTAGGCGATCTTCACTCTGTCGTCTTCCCTGTCAACCGATGTAAGGCACAGCCGCAGATGACGGAATGTGTGGGGCATGAATGGGCAGTGATAATAGAAAAATGGATTTTATTGTAATGGATCTGGTTACCATTGGACCAGCCATACCCCTAAAGGCTTTGATATCAAGCTAATTATATATTATATGTCTCTTTAGGCTAGCTCCTTCTTTTATAATCTTTCAATCATCAGCCACGAGTATTCTAGCCATAGGCGGCTGCTGTCTTTCTCACTTGTGCCACTATGTCAGGTTCCGGATAATCAAGTCAACACTCAGCTTCACACCCGTGCTATGATGGTATTCTGAGCATACCATTTATTGAATTGTGAGCAAGATGCACCGTATCGATCAAAAAATTGATTTGAACTTCGTGCGCGCTGTATGTCCCAAGTTGGACTTTAAACGTTATGATGAAAAATCAAATAATGGAGATTGGAGTTAATTCCTGAATTCACGAATGATACTGCCCAATTTCCCTTGTGACTTTTAATCCTTGCTTTGTACAAATTAGTCAAATTCAAATGACTTGTCCAATGAATCGATGTTGTTTTATGGCAGAATGAAGGACTAAGCAAGGATTAGAAGCAGCCTATAATAGGGAGCAGGGAGCGGACTACAGTGGCTGTTCACGACCTAGCTAAGCGAACTTGGAATCACGGCAGCCTACTTTAGTATGGTTCCGTCAAGCCATTTAGAAGATCCCGTACAATACCGAGAAATTGGCGGAGACCCATTCTAGATTTGTCCTGTATTATTTTGTGATTGCCTTATACACACGTCATTTATCTTTGAACTTCACACTCGAAACCTAGCCGTTGTTAGTTCTAGCTCAATTATGAGTAAGTGATATACTCCAAGCAATGTTTGATTACTCGTTACTAAATACAATGTGCTAATGATCCATACCAGTTCTAGACAATACTCTCGCTATAGTCTTTGGAATTGCATCAATCACCATACCCACCATCACAGCTATTATTTTGAGCCACCGTTCCTCAATACACAAACCATCAAGTTAGTTAATGTTATATTTATATACTTTGGCGGCGCAATCTTCTGAGATATTCAGAAAAATGATTTTTGCATTTCGGAAATATTTCTGGAGAAGCTTACAGCTTGCCACATTTCATAAATTTGAAAGACCGCTTCATTGGAAACCATAATAACTATTTCTTGTACTAGATGACCTCGAGCAATATGTATACCAACCTCCCCGAGAATACATGGTAATGGAGGAATTCCATTCAATACGTCGCTGGCATGCGCAACGATAAGAAAACAGTCGGGCAAGGCACAGAAGGAAGGATGAGGGCGAGAAGTTGACGAGCGGCATACAGATTTTGGTTCGGAGTTGGTATATATAAACGGCGCAAGTGTAGAGATGGGATTTCTGGGTTCGAATTATGCAGAATATAACGAAATGGACTGGATATTTGGTGTATAAAGAGTTGAACCCGTTGTCTCATTGAGGGCGAAATGTCAAGTCCGAAGATCCACACGTGACTGTGTCAAAAAGCATACCAGTAATGAAATCACGTTACCACGTGACTATATCAGAAAACCGGACTGAAGCTGGTGAGCAGTTTGACAAACCTCAAGCGGAACTCAAACAGTAATATGCCTGCATCGATTGAAATCACCTTGAACTAGCAACTTGCAAGGAAAGCGAAGTCATGTCGATATATGCGTCGGGCGTGCTTCTAAACCATCAACTTGGGGGTCATTGTCCAGACTGCCGCGCATCTTAGTCGTCTGTCTGATTCCTTTTGTGAGCATTACACTCGTTTTGCTTTGATCGATTATCCTAGATCGAGACACATAAGAGCGTTGTGAAAATGTCGAGGATGGTGTGAACAGATCGTGGTCGAGTACAATAACGATGGGTTAGCAAGGGAGCGACTTCGCATTTGATAGTTGATATTCCTAAATCAGACTAACATTCGATCATGGATGAAAACTGGAACAACGGAGATAATGAAGTCGCCAGTTTTGCGAGAATGAGATGGCCTGTATCGCATATCTTCTCGTCGCGTATTGATTTCAAATGATCTTCGACAATGCCTGATCAAGCTGGTGAATGCCTAGATACCAGATTCGAGGTTCGGTGATTGTGCGTGACGTTCCTAGAGATCATCTTTGCGGACTGTCGTGTTGTCGCAAGAGAGAAATGTTGTGGTGTTAAAAAGAAGAGGCGAAAAGCCAAAGCGACGTCAGACGTCAAGCCATGTGTGGCTGGTACTTAGCCACTCTTAATTGATCACGTGAAATTCATCATGTTCTAAGACAAATTGAACTAGAGACTCGGAGATATTGTGAGATAGCACTTTCTACGATCTAAAAACGTTTTGACGACATCTGAAGAACTCACATACAAGATTATCAACTCAAGAAGCTGCTCAGACTAATCAGTGTACCATCTACTCACCAGGCATTGTTCATCGATAGTGTGTTAATAATGACTTTGGTAGTCACTTCTATAATATTTCGTGTCATATATACAATTAAATCGCAATATACATCTTCTCCAGCTCACAAAATGATAATTCCATGAAAAACAAACACGGGATCAAAAAACTGAAGATTTGTAGAATCTCAAGTCAGCGTTAATTCGCAACCAATAAAGCTTTCCTGCTGACGCTACCCCCACATTCCCATTAGGCGCGCGACCAGTGATATTAGAGGTTTCGCGTTTAACATAACAGACGAATAGGAATGATTGAAACATCCCGCAATCTCTGTACAACGGGTCAAACAATAGTAGAGATCTACCTATTCAGGGGTTGGTGATGACGCAAAGTTCTAGAAGGGTTCGAGAATACGTCCGTGCGCTCGGTACGTACCGAGAGGTTTAGAGAGATCGAGGAGATCAATGTTCTGAGATGTTGTTGTGGGTGTATTGTAGATGTAGATATCTGGGGGTATGAACCAATACGAACATCTCTTTTTATCTTCTGGTATTTGGTATTCCGATATACTCCAAAAAATTCAATCCATAATAGCAACATGAGTATTTGCCCACCGTTAGTCGCCGGCTGACAAGTTCTAGCTAACCGAGTCGGCCAATTCAAGATTTTTTTTCTCTCCTGAAAGACCCCCCGGACGATACACTCTAGAATTCTGTCCAGTCCATATGATATCATCCTCATTCATTTCATACTGAAAAAACAAGGTGGAAAGTACCACTATGACATTTGGCGGCATACCGATACCTCAAAAGACTTCAAATTTGACAATTTTATACAACATCTATCTATTTAACTTTAAGTTCAATTGGTCAGTCAATCTCAAACAATGAGATTGCGAGACTCTAATGATATCGGTAGAGCCCCGATTCACAGTCTATCATTCAAATAACCCCCTTAGCATACAATCACGCAAGAGCCCTGAGGAATTCCCAAATTGTCATCAGGAAGAGGTTGTTCAATTAGTGCACCTCCACATGCACGATTATCCGAGCTGTATGTATGCTGCACGTTGAGAGCATCTCATTTTGACAGGTCACTATTCATCGCGAGTTTTCTCCCTGTCAAAAGCGCAGCAACAGCTTTGTAACGCTTTAAGCCTTTGGATCATTATGTATCCCGTCAGCCCAAATACCTGGAACGCACATTTAAGGAAGATCTCGTGGTCAATGATTCAATACTATTTGAGAATTCACATTATGCTATGAAAAAAATCCTCTCGTACGAAGTCTGAAAAGACCCACAAACAAGTAGCATTCTCTGGATTCAATTCTTCCAAAAATTAGTCTGTACAAACTAACTCATCGTCGGTACATCTTCCCCTGTATCCTGCAAAATATCTGGATACTAGATACTATACCCCTGAATGACACACTCACTATAATCAATATCCTCAGAATCGCATTCATTATGATTTTTATACTCATACTCACCCTAGGATATCACTTCCTCTCGGTATATATGAGTCTATTTTTGAAAACTAATATCAATTTACTATATAAGTCATATTCAACTCATGATATATACACCCTGATACCACCCGAAAGTTTAATGTTCTATATTTATATTCTTTTTTTCATTTTGAATTATAGATTACAAGCTTATCATATATTATATATTAAATTCATATATCTTAAATTTAAGATTTATTATTATCTATTTCTCAGGCTATATATAAACTTTATTCTCAATATAATTAGAGTTATCCTAAATAAGTAATTGTAATCTGCAGTGATAAGAGTTCTAGCCACGGCTCATGGCACATGTAACGCTTTTCCGGCTAAAACACTCAATTATTCAGCTTTTTATACCCTTGTTTATTCATTATTATAGATAATAAATTCAAAACTTTTATTATGAAATGATTTAGAATTATTGAAAACTGTTGATTCGAGAAGGATACGGAAGACGTAGTACCCACGTATTTGTAGGTCCTGTATGTCTAATTGTATTCTATCTAAAAAGCTAGCTATATGGGAAGATAGTAGGCCTTATATAGGCACTACTGAAAGAGCTAGTCTATTTCGCGTTCGCTTAATCCCTTTGATACAGTAGTCATTATATTGAAGTTATTCCTTTGAAGTAAATACCCTTGTTCATACAAAAACATTTAAAAAAATGTATAATTTATTTTTAAATATTTTTTAAATAATATTTTGAAAGGATTAAAGTTAAAAGTTTGAAAATTTTCGAAAAATTCGCTTATTTTATATGGGAAAAGTGTTACAAGTTAAAAATTCTGAACTTTTTCAACTAAAAGCTTATACAACTTTTCAACAAAAATATTTAAAAATAAATTAGATATTTTTTTGTATTAATAATGTTGTTTTTTAATAAATATTAATTAAATCACTTAATAATATTATTATTTTAAGA
>PQXH01000279.1:0-39886 GCA_004786125.1 Botrytis tulipae
CGTGTAGAATAATTGAAAAAGTGTCCGAGTTCCCCATATGTCCGAGTTCCCCATACGTTACGTTATATATTACTTTTTATTTATTATTAATGTAAATATCAATTTCTAGGTTATTTATTTTATTATATTAACAAAAGTATTTAAATAATTTAATCTATATAATTATTCAAATTCTTTAGTTATATATCTAGCTTTAAATTCAATATTATTATTAAATAAATATTTAATTTTATAAATTTATTTAATTTTTAAAATATTTAGTTTTTTTATATTATTATTCTTTTTAATAATATTCTAGATATTATTTTTTTCTAAGGTTTTTATTTTATATTTTATAATCTTTTCCTAGTTTTCTTTTTAATTAGAATTTATAGTTTATAAATATGTTTTAGGAATTATTAAATTTTTATTATAAAGCCTTTTTATTATTACTTTTTCATTAGTTTTTATATTAAAATATAATAATATATTTTTTTTATATTAATTATTATTAATATTATTTAATTTAAATTTATAATTTTGATTTTCTAGTTTTATATATTGCAAATAAATAAGATTATATATATCTAATTGTGATTTTACTTTTTGTATACATTTAAATTATTTAATAGAGATAAACAAATTAGAATTAAATAGTATTTTCATTATTAATTTACTTTTATTATTAATATTTGAATTATTTGAATTATTATTTTTATTTAAATTTTTATATATATTATTATATATATCTATTTCTTCTTTTTAATTATTAGAATTAGAATTTTCTTTTAACTTTTTTAATAGATCTTTTCTAATAAGATTATTATTAATATTATTATTATAATATAGTATATTTTCTTTAATAATAAAATCGCTTAAATTTATTATTTTATTTTTATTAGGAATATAAAATAATAAATTTTTCAAGGATTTAAATTTTATTAGAATTCCTTTTTTTGATTTATAATTAAATTTATTATCTCTTTTTTCTTTATATTTTAATATATATTTAAAAGATTCTAGAATTCTAATATAATTTATATTAGGTTTTTTATTATATAATAATTTAAAGAGTAAGCTTTTTATAATTTTATTATAATATCTATTTTTAATATAAACTATTTCTTTTAATATATAAGGTTATAGAAATTTTGATAGATTTTTATTTTTTATAAATATTAGTATTTTTTCTATTAAATATCTATTTAATTTTTCGATTATTCTATTTTAAAAGTAATAATAAAAGCTTATATATTCTAATATAATATCTTTAAATTTAATAAATAAATTCTATTAATTCGAATTAAATTCTTTAGTATTATTTAATTTTATTACTTTTATTTTAATATTAAATTGATTATATATCAAATAAAATATTTCTTTTAATATATTAAAAATATTTGATTTATATTTTATAAAATATACCTATATACCTTATATAACTTAATCAATAAAAGTAATAAAATATTTTTCTTCTTTTAATCCTAATGTTTTTATTAATTTACAAATATTAGTATTAATTTTATTAAATTTATTTAATTTCAAATTTGAAAAGGATTTATTAATATTTTGAGTTATTTTATTATATATATAAATTTCACAATGATTTAAATCTATTTTAAAATTTTTTAAATCTAATGTTTTTATAATATAATTTTTATTTATATAATTTAAATATTTATGCTATAGATCTAAGTTTATATTATTTGATTTTATTTTAGATTTAGATTTTTTTTTAGATTTAGATTTCTTTTTAGATTTATTTATTTGATTTATTTTAGAATCTTTATTATTATTATAAATAATATTTTTATTTTAATTTAATAAATTATAATTTATATTATATTTTAAATAGAAAGTATTATTAATTTATTTAATATTTGTTTTTATATTTAAAAATTTATTTGAAAATTTATAAATATTTTCTAGAAGTAGTATTTCATTAATTCATTTTTTTTTAATAATTTGTTTAATATTAATTAAGATTGATTTTAATAATAGAATATACTGTATTATTCAAATAAATAATTTTTTATTATTTATAATAATAAAAATATTTTTATACTCTAAAACTAATATAAATTCTCTATTAACTATATTTATATATTTTAGGATTTTATATTCTTTATAATTTATAAATTAATCTTTATTTGAACAATAATACTCTATAATATTTAAATCTATTATAATATTATTTTTAAATTTATTAATATAATTTACTAGTATAGATATAGTTATAATATTATTTTTATATTTAGAACTTAATACTATTTTATAGTTTATTAGAAAGATTTGATTAATCTCTTTAATATTAAAACTATTTTTATAATTTTTATTATTTTTATTATTTTTATTATAATTTTTATTATTTTTATTATAATTTTTATAATTTTTATTATATTTTTAATTGGAATTTTTATTATTTTTATTTTTATTATAAATTCTATTTGACTTTTTAAGATTATTTAACTTTTTTATTATTTTATATAATTTATTATTTGATTTATTATTATATTTAAATAAATTATTAGTTTTTTTATAATTTTTATTATAAAGTTCTAAATACTTTTTGAAATATTTTTCCTTTAAATATTTCTTTTTATTACAAAATATATAATTTGAAATAGTATTTTATAGTTTTATAATTTTATTAAACTTTATAAAATCTTTTATTTTTGATTCTTTGAATATTAATTTAGATATTAATTTATTTAAATTAATATTATTATTATTATTTAGATTTTTTAAAAGTTTTTCGATTTTTCTAGATTTGAATAAATCAAAAGATTCATTTAATTTATTAAATACAATCTATATTATATAAACTTTTTATAATTCAAATTTTAATTCTTTTAAATATATATATAATAATATTATATAATTTGTATATTTATTTATAATATTAAAATCATTATAATTTGATTCTATTAATTTATTAAAATATTAATTTATTATATCAAATGAAATTTCACTATAAATCTTATTTATAATATTTTAAAGTTTTTTTAGATTAATTTTATTCTTAAATCTTTTAACTAAATTTATAGAAATTATTATATTTATAATTATTAAGATTCTATTAGATTTATTTTTATATTCCTTTATTTTTTTAATATATTTTAAATGAATTTCTTTTAAAATAGATATACTATTTTCTTTAAAATAATATTTTCTTTTAGGGTTTTTTTCTAAATTGTTTATATAAAGTATAAAATCATTAGCTATTAAAAAGAACTTAGATTTTATATATTATTTTATATAATTAAAACGACCATTCAGTTTAGAATCTATATATTTGATTTTTTAATTTATATTTATATATTTTTATAAATATTTTATTATAATATAATAAATACTATATAATCAGAATCTTTATATAACTTTTATAAAGCTTTATTTCGGGAAGTAATTAGATTTTAACTATTACCTTTTAATATAAATCTATATAAATCCTTATATATAAATTTATTTAAGCTAAAACACTTTTATATAAAATATATTACTATATAATCTATTATAGATCATATATATATATATATATAATTTCTAAAAACTTAGTTTTATTTTTTAATTAAATTTAGTTTTAAAAATATAAATTAATACAAATTAAAAGAGCTTAATATATTAATATAAAAAGATATATATAGAATAATCACTTTATATCTCTTAATATAAATTTATAATTATAAGGAGTTTGGTATTTATTTAAATAATTTAATTCCTTATCAATTATATTATTTATAAGATTGATATTTTTGGATTCAAGATTAAATAAATTCAAATTTGTATTTATTTATTGAAATATAATAATGTTCTTTATATAATAAAGGAATCAAGTGTTTTATTACATAAAATTCAATATAATAATTTCTATATTATAATTATATAATATAATAATATTATATATTGAATTTTCAATGTTTAATTAATCTAATTTAGCTTAAATTTCATTTCCTTGTACTTTTAAATAATATTTAATTACTATTTGAAATTCTATTTTAATAATAAAATTATTATTATTATAAATTTCCTTTTTGCTTTTATATTGAATCGCTTTATATTTCTTATTATTTAAATTCTTTTTGAATTTTTTAATAATTCTTATAAATATATTTTCACCTATAAAATCTATTTATAATATATAATTTATATTATATTATTCAATATATTTTTGAATATAGAAATTCAATATGATTTTAGTTGTTTAGTTTTTTTTTTTACTAATCTGAATATTAAATCGATATTTTGATTTTCGATTTGAATTAGATTTGTATTCGAATTTAATTCTTTTTTAATAAAAGTATTTTGAATATATATAGGGTTTTAGGCTTTTTTGATAATAAGGTTTAGATTACTAAAAACAGCTTTTGGATCTAGATTATAATATATAATTAAACTATAATTAAAATCTGATATATTTAGTTGATTTAATTTAATTTAGCTTTTGTTTTCCTGAATTATTAGATAGTATTCAATTCTTATTATATATATAATATAATAATATATATTGTTTATATATTATTTTTTTTTCTTTTTGTATTAAATTATGTTGTATTCTTTATTATTTAATGTTCTTTTGTATCCCTTTATTGTTCAATTAGGGAAATTTTTAATTAATTTCATATATATTATAGGATTAATAGTGTATATTAGATTTATAGATGTATATATAAATCGACGACATATATATTATATATATATAAGATTTGTAGATGTATATATGGATCGATAATATATATATAATATATATATAAAATTAGTAGATGTATATTTTAGTTAATAAGGGTTTGTATATAAATAATAATTAGTTTAATGCCTCCAATAAAATATAATATTCAAGTTTTAATACACCCGGTGATATATAGTAAAAGAATTATTATATATTTGATAATATATAGTATTGATATTATTATATATATATATGTTTGTATATATATATATATATATAGGTTTATAACTTGAATATAATTTCGGGGTTGATTTATATTCGTATTAGTGTATATAGTACTTAAGTAATATATATAACGTTTGAATTGAGTGAATATATATCAATTTAATAGATTTTAGATGCAATTTATTGAATTCTTGAATTTCGGATACTTTTTCAACTGTTTTTTAAATCTATTTTGCTCTTTCTTTGCTTTTTCAAATCGAATATTGATATATGTAAGCTTGTATTTAGTTGTATTTATAAGATATTAGGCTTATAACCTATCATAGGTTATAGACTAATATATTAGTATTCAATATAAGTAGAATATAAGAAGAAATCAATTAATATTAGTTTATTTTGGGAAATTGGTTTAGATTAACGATTAAAAAGCAATAAAAACATGTGATATTTATGAATTTGAATATGATATTGATAATTCTTATTCTATATTCAAGGGGAAAAGGCCTTATTTTATGCTTTTTCCTATTAATCTAGCTTTTTCGCTTTTGTTAATCTTTCATAGATCTCTTTTTAATCCAGCCATTCCTTTAGAATAAAGCTTTTATTTGTATTTTTTATTTTATAATCTGTTTTTGGATTTATGGCCATTTTTATATATATATAGTCGTTTTTGTATATATGGCCGTTTTCGTATATATGGCTATTTGCTTTTCAAAAGCTTATAAGCGACGATCATATAATTTAATTATATAATTCACTACTAATGGATTATATAAATATAGAAATATTATATATATATTCAAAAAGATATATTTATTATATTATTTTTAATTAAAAACAATATTTGTATTCTTTATTTTATAGTCTGTTTTCGGATTTATGATCGTTTTCATATATATATGGCCGTTTTTGTATATATGATCGTTTTTATATATATGGCTATTCGCTTTTCGAAAGCTTATAAGCGACGATCATGTGATTTGATCATGTGATTCGCTACTGGTGGATCATATGAATATAGAAATATTATATATATATTCAAAAAGATATATTTATTATATTATTTTTAATTAAAAACAATAATATCAAAAATATATATTTTTAAAAACCAATATTTCATTAAATTAAGCATCTATTTTTTTCGAAATTTATTATTACCACTATTCCTAATAATAATATATATATTCTGAAAATCCTCTGATTAATTTTATTTCTATTATATACCTTAATCCTTCTTAAAAAATTAAGATTATTGATTTTGAAAAAATTGAATACTCTTAAACCTGAAAATCCACTTTTATTTCAAAACTATATACCTTAAACTTAAAACATATAACTTTAAAATTTGAAAAGCAATTGAACCTTCATCAATAATATAATCCCAACATTACTAAAGTTATTAAAAAAATTAACAATATACTCAATTCAATAAAGTAATTCAAATAATATTATTCTCAACATTAATATTAATTTGAATTTTTTTTTCTAATTGAATATTACAATAACCATATATTCAATCAATTTGAATATTGATTCAAATAAAACTATTAATTAAACTTTTTTGAATACTCTAATTAATTTTTCAATAAATAATAATTGAAAGAATAATATATATAATTGAAATACTCTCACCAAATGAATTAAGTTGTTTACCAAAAATATAATTAAAAACTCTTAGACTTTCAAAAAAAAAATATTCCTCTGATCCCTAATTGATCAAAAAAAAAATCGATTATTAGTAAGCTATAACACTATTAAAAAGATCAAAATATTATATTATTCAGAATTCAATAAAATACATTCTATTGATGAAGAGGGTCTGAATATTGAGATAAGTGTTCATTGGTGTTTTTTCGGATAAAAGTCATATAACAAGAGTCTTGGCATGTGCTGTCTCCGTTATCATCATCCGATGGTTGAGTCCATTCTTGGTTGAGTTCCCTTCTGAGATCACTTCTCTGCTAATCTGCTACCTTCCCCGGAACTCATATGAAGACCATAAAAAACTTTAATCTTCCCTCAAAGCTTTCTGAATCTTTGGATTTGTTCTCATGGCCGGATATGTTCAAAACCGGTGCCAAGGTGCATAGTTTACTTCCTTGGTGACACTGTTCTATTTGAATCTTGATGCGTTTACATCTATTTTGGACCTCAGAAGCTTCCCGTTCGCTTTGAGTTCCGCTGCACTCGCATATAGTTGTGCTATAGTTGTAGCCTCAACAAATGGCCTATAATGTTCCTTTTGAGAGCACGGATACTGCCAGGACTAGACCAGTTCATGGTCTCCTTGGATCGAGGATTCCTAATTCCCTCATCAAATATGAACAACTTTGCGACAGCGTCTATGGAGTCCCGGGCATTCCGATAATTGATCGGGTAAGTAGAATTTATTTGCCGGCCAGGATATCAACCGATATATCCGACGCAGCCGGAACATCCGACTTCAACGGCATTATTTCGGTAAACTTTTCCGCATAATCACGGGTGTAGTCAGATAAAATTTTCGCTCCACTAACTCCTGATTGAAGCAATGTTCTATCGAGATACCATTCACATTTTAGTGTTATAAAAACTAAGATCATCTCGTAGCTATTCACTTCGAAGGCTAGACTATTTTATCAATTGTGGTCATCGTCTCCTGCTACCCGCATATTCATGCAAAGCAGACTCACAATCCTGCATAATGGAGTCGCGCATCAATGGAGAATTACCCCGGATGACGATCCAAGGCCCACACGATGCTGAGGAATTATCTTTTGAGGAGAAAAACATCACGAACGAGCAGCTGGAGTCATTCATGACGTTTCCAGACTCTACTTTTGATATGGATACATTCTTACAGGATAATCTAGATATCAATTCTCAATGGCAAATGGTGGACCCGGTCCTTCCGCCTCAATCCGTTGTAGAGCCAGGCAATGGTGCTTGGGCATTTGATACGGCTAACAATAACTTTTCAAGCACTTACTTTCCGGAGCTAGCTGCGATGGATTTCTCTTTCAATAGTTGCAATACTCTTGGTGGTCATCCTCCAAATCTCGAGTCTGACGGGTGGCTTACATCATTTCTTGAGTCACCCGAGTCGATTCTTTACCCCTCTTCGGAAGATTATTCATTTACAGAGCCGCAACTACCTTGTGAGCCTGTTCAATCTAAAGTTCAGATTTCTTTTGAGAATGAAGGCTTGAATAGTGGTGTATCTGAAAGAGATTCGCCAATTGATGAGGTTGAAAAGGAGGTGTCCGAATCGGTACCATCAGAGTCTCGGATAGAACCCTTGCATGCTGAGGATCAAGCAACTTCACCCCTTAATGGAAAAACTGTGGCAACTCCTCAAAACATGGAAGACTGTTTGATAAATTTTCATAGTGGAGTAAAAGCACCAAAGAGAAAAAGAAAAGAGTTTAATCGACGGGAAAAGTTGAAGGTCCATTTGGTTAGACAAGCTGGAGCGTGTCAAAGTTGCCGAGCTCGTAAGGTCGAGGTAAGTTGAGTTAATTATCTCTATATTCATCACCGGAGTAAGGATCTAATATTGCAGTGTACATCTGATGGCGTTTGTGATCGATGCTTTAAGTTGGCTGGTGATCCACTTATGGCTCGACAAATTTGCATCCGACATAAATTGAAAGATGTGTACCTTGGAGTCACAGGTAGCTAGAACCACCCAACGACACTCTTCTAGATACTGACTCAGCATAGACGTTCAAACCAGATTGCTCACGTCTGGGAAAGCGCAAGTATATCAGCTACTTAGTGCACTTGAAGGTCATATGGCAAAGGTTGAACTTCGCGCCGACTGTTCCATGGCAAATTTTCCATGTCGCTCACTTCCCTGTAAAGTGATGGTTTGTAGATCTGAGGACTTCTGCCGATGGAGAAGTTTGACAAAAATAAATGGTGTTTACATAACGCACAAGTCGTTGCGAGATAAGACGTATCTAGTTGTCCCAGACTCACTGCCTACCGTTGATGAACTAGATTTTTTCGGCAGGGAAATCCTTCTATCTTCTCCCGAGAGCCATTCTGGTAAAATAACCCACATCTTGGATAAATTTCTCTACATCTATTGCAAACAATATTTTGGGTCGCATCTGGTGAGTTGTGTTGTTCCAAGAAAATTTGTATTTTGATTGACCAATAACAGGCATGTCTATGCAATGCTGCATTCAGAATCACGAGCTTAAATAGCCTTGTTTTCTATGGAGTGGCAAATATCCATTGCCATCCGCATGGCCAGCTTGATGTAGTCAACACAATCAATGATACTTTCTCTCCAGATACCGTCCGTGAACAAGTCCGCCTTAAAGCTTCCGAGGGTCTCGAGGAAGCTGAAAAGTACTTCTTTTCCGAAATCGAAAATCTCTGCAAGAAGTCTGCAAGGGACAAACAAACGCGTATTATTGCCGGTATATGTTTGTTAAGACTGATGCTTTTCTATCGGGAACGAGTCGTACGAATCGAGTTGAGATCTAATCTTCCAAGATGCAAGACAGATGAAGACCTGAAAAATTGCATTCACCCCGGGAAAACAGATCCTCAAAAACGATCCGAACAGTGTGGTTTCATGTATAAGCAATTGGCTGTGGCATTCAGCACTCTTTGCAGAGGCGACAATACACCACTGACCACTGAATGGGAAGCTGAAGCTGCCGGAAGAGTAGCTCCAGATGCTCCCGTGCTTGCGAATACTTTCTCGGAGCTTAAGATCGCATATACAGAATTTTGTAAGCCGTCCCCACAATCCTGATTTGAGGCATCACTAACAATGGTCCAGGTAAAGAAAAGTTAACTCATAGGGATGATGATGTATTTAAGACTTTGATTGTCGATCCAGCCGAGAAAGAGAGGGAACGAGTAGCGAAGAAACAATCGAAGCCGCTCAAAGTTCGGAAACAGCCTAAGGGGTGAGAATTCTTGCCGGCTCCTGCATCGACCTTGATCAATCTCATGGAAAAACGCCCTTCCCTTCCGATTTTGTGGGGATACTCGCGTTACAATTAGCTGGAAGCTCATCCAATTTTGTAACCCTCAATTCTGGTATATTCCTAGGTCATCTATCTTCGCAAAATCTAGTTGAAGTGATCTAGAATTCAGCTCCGCATTACTGCATTCTTGAGAGTTCCTCTTCAAACCTCTTACTCGTGTTCCTCGCCGATAGAAGACAATCAGGATCATGCCGACTGAATAATTGAGAGCCACAGGCTCGCATATAACGGCAACGATTCTTTCTTCCCTCAACTGACGATCACACTCCTGGGCGGCTTCGGTCGTCGATGCACTACCAGAACCAGCTGGAATCAATCAATCTATTATTGGTGGCGAACTGCGTCGACATCATTATTTTCGCCGACATATTCATCGCTTTTGTAGCTGGAATTGCACTTATCTCTGGCACGAGGATCAAATCAACTGACAGTCAGTTCCACTGGAATAGGTGCATGATGCCTCGCTATCTGGTAGTGTTGAGCTAGAAATACTTACTGATATGCTCGACGTAGCCGTTGAATTCTATTAGTATCGTAAAACAAAAAGAAGCGCGGAAATGAGAAACACAACGTACTGCGAGGATTCCATGGATTGAGTAAATATTGGTCAATTGGAGTTTACTCAATTTTATTTATGAATACCAATTTATCTGCCAATTTGGCGAAACCGTACTCAGATCTTCAGTGCAATTAATCAAACTTACCACATCCAAAGCTTTAACTGTGTATCCTGTGCCAGTCAAAGATTTATGTAATATGCTAGTGCTGTGAAATTTTCGTGGTGAAGTATTGTTAGATATTGGGGTGTAGTGAAGAATTTCATGACCTGATCACCATGGCTTCTGGTGAAATATTTCCCGAGAGTAGATAATATCAATTTCAAACCTGGACTCCTTTAAATCAGAGTTAGAGAATCATAGATCTAAGACTAATTTTATGGAGATTCAGAAGCGTTTTAGTATGTGGCTCGAATGATTTTTTAAAAACCAGGGTGACATGCAGAATTGATGAAGCTATACACTTATGGAATTCTCAATATAGTTGATTCGTCATGTCAGGAAATCGGTCATGTAATGCCACTGATCTTTCTTTCCATGCCTTTGACAGAGACAAAAATAAACTAGGCTAAAGCGAAAAGCTCCAATCGGCTAGATACAGTCCTCCAACCACTACAGACTAAGGAAACACTTAAGCTCAGGACTCTTATGGACGAGTTCAGATTTTACCAGCGGAAAATTCGATCAATCCACTCTCTGTGGATGCATTTTCACAATAAAGCCCTCGTTGTA
Source organism: Botrytis tulipae (assembly GCA_004786125.1). NCBI lineage: Eukaryota > Fungi > Ascomycota > Leotiomycetes > Helotiales > Sclerotiniaceae > Botrytis > Botrytis tulipae. Next base: position 11,151 of record PQXH01000279.1, read on the forward strand.
TGATATTCCACCCGCCGAGATATATATTCCCTCCTCGAAGACTTCGATATCGAAACGTCGGACGATCTTCAGAGAGTGTGTTAGTTCATCTCACCATTAATATTCTGATTGAACCCTCATTCCATTTTCCCTTCTCTCTTCCGCCTACTATCCACCTATCTCCTACCATGCTCACCCTTTTATTACATCCAGGACTCTCCCATTTCCCTAATTCCTGGTATTCTAAAAGCCAACAGAATCAAATCACTCACCTCGGATATCAACTTGTGGGTTTCCATCAATGCAATCTCTTTTCCCAAGCAAACTCTTGGCCCAACTCCAAAAAGGAACATACCATGTTCCAATTCCACATCTTTACCATCCATCCAGCGCTCTGGCCTAAAGGCGTCTGGGTCGGGTCCGCTTTTTCGTGTCAGCAGGAAAGATATAGAAGAAAAAGGAATGCAGAGAGGGAAGAGAAGGCATCAAAGCAAAGACCTACAACAAAATTGGATCCCTTTGTACAACCATAGCTTGACTCGTAACATCCATCCCACCTGGCACAAAATATCCATTGATCATCTTCCCCTCTGGCGGAACAACTCTCGGAAGCCAGTTTGTTACGCTGGGGTTCAAACGCATGCCTTCTTTGACAGCGCCGATTAGATATGGAAGATGAGCTCGTACTTCTTCATCCTGGATTGGTGTCGAAAGTAGATTCTTCGCTTCAGCCTCACGAATTTGGGCCAATGCCTTCGCGTAACAACCTGGTGTTGTAGTGAGGAACCGAATAATGGCGCCGAGGGCAGTACCGGTTGTGTCAGCGCCAGCTTGAATGAGAAGGGTCACGTGAGAACGTTTTTGTAGGGGGGTAAGTGGTTCGTCGTTGATTCTTGCGTCAAGAAAACTGCGAGATTCAGTACAATGCCCATAGACGACAATCCGAGATGAAGATACTCACTGTTGTAAAAAATCCGGCTTCTCTGGATATATGCCTTGAGATATTTCGTATTCGCGCTGTGTGATGGCGCGGTCGGCTTCATGAATTAAAAATCCCATACCACGTTGACTGCTAGGCTTGGGCAATGCCCACGAAGCAACTCCTGGAAGATTGAGGATGTATTTTCGAAAAAAGGTGAACCTGGCCGAGAAACCAACGAAATCAAGGGTTTCTCTCCAGTTATGAAGTAACCCTCGTTCATCTCGGCTTTCTTTCACGAAGCCCCATGACTGATTAAATGAGAATATCGTCATTATATCGGCTGCAAATTCTCTGTTAAGGGTAAGCTAATGCTTTGAGTACTTAAGAAAATGAACAACTTACGCTAATTTATCACAAAGATCAACTGTTTCACCTGCCTTTGCCTTTTCAGCCATAATCTTAGTGAAAAGGAGGATTTGATTATCCAAGCTTCTTTCCCAATCTTTTCGCACGTCTCCGATTGCCCACTAAAGATTTCATGTCAGTGATAATAGAACAAGCTCGTGAATGAGCCGAGATGAGAAGAATCTCATTGATTTATTTTCATTAATAATGAGCATAAGACTTACTGGTGCAGCCCCTAATGCTTTTCTTAAAGGTATATGCTCGACAGACGGAAGGGTAGAGAATAAGTTCGGTGGACCAAAGAGACCAGTACCATAGAAGGTAGACTTTTCGTTAAGACTTCGGTCCCAATATATCTCTTTCAACGCGGATGGCCGTGGAAAGAGGAGCATTTCAGGGGCGACACGTATTGGTGCATCTCCTGAATACTATCAGCCTAATTTCTGGTCAGATTGTTATTCGGAGAGCTCGACATACTTCCATATTTCTCGATCAGACCATCTACCCATTGATGTTCCCATCTTTTTATCGAAATGATCGCTAGAGGGAGAGAAAAGCAAGATGAATACCATGGCCCACGGAACTTTGCCAAAGGATGAAAGTATAAATTGTAGATTATACGATAGGCAATAAAAGTAACTATTGTAAGGACTAAAAAATTCAACGTGGGGTAAATATTGATATTGGAGAGAAGCATCTTGACTGATTGATGATTGCAGATAGCATTAAGCATCGTATCGCATCGTATAATAGAAGCTGCCCATTATATAAATGTATTTTCAAACGCCGAGGATATAATCTTCAACCGAATACTTCACCGAGAGATGCTTCCGAGGCGTGTCCCTTCAAGGAAGTGATGCATATTTGTTAGGTGTGTACCGCCTGGGTCAATCGATAGGAACCAATCTGATAGGCTTATGAGTGGTGGCATGAGTGAGATTGCCCTCTTATTTGCACATTGCAATGCGCCATGCTGACAAAAACGAGTCGAGTGCCGAGAGTGGCATTACAATCTATCGGGGCACTTGCCAAGATAGAGCTAATCTGCATTTTACCCCTCATGAATATCGTCAGATGGATGACCACCTGCAACCTGCAAAATGCAACGGATAATGAGGACCGTGAGAATGATGACTTGATGAGATAACAAAAAATGCTCGTCGTCATGATCTGCAATCCCTCAGCTCTCATCATATTGCACTTAGATGAGGGGCTGCCCAAAATGTAGCCAGTAACCTCTCGAAGAAAAATGACTGCATATGCTGGTTAAAATTGCATATGCACGACGCCGAGATAATGGACATTTGACTGAGTCGCGGTTTGATGACCAATCAACAATCGACCAATCAATTCTGTCATATTTGGAGGATCATCGGTCTGAGCGGTACACAAGGTGATATGTTTTCCTTTATTAATGTCGTTACCCGCAAAGGAAGGAAGGAAAGAAAGAAATTAAAGTTGACGGAGCGGGAAGGTGCCTCGGGTGGTTCTGGACAGATTATGCACGGCCCATCAATTGAAGGTCACGTGTTTATATTCTCACGAGAGCAGAGAGAAGAGAAGTTCCTTCCCTGTGAAGGATACTCATTACTACCTAGGTACCTAGTGGATATCTACTACCAAGTGAAGTATACTTGATACCTGGAGCAAACGGAAGAAAGATTGAATTCTAGTTCATATTAGAGATGGGTTTTTGATCCTTCTTTCCATCTTCACTTTCATTCATTTCTCATAATTTCTTCAGTCAATCATTTACAGCCTATTCCTGTCATTGCATAAAATGCTTCTCCGGTATAGAAGTAGTCTCTTCTTTGCCATTGGCGCTCTTTTCATTCTTTGGACGTTGTTACGAAATCACGGAAAGATTGTAAGCCATGTGGTTGAACAATACAAAGGTACAGTGACAACGGAAACTGTGAAAGGGCCAGGTTTTGAACAAGTACCGACCATTCAGATCATCGATCCTCTGGTAGTTGAAGTCCCAAAACCACAAGAAGACTTTTTTCAAGCTCCACCAAAAGTTCCAATCGGTCCGCCGACCCTCATCGAACCTACGATTGTGAGCAGCAGAGTTACCATTCATTTGTCAATACAAAACCCCGAGGCTACGATAACTGGTACATCCTCTTCAGAAACCTCAACCTCAAGTTCAACTGCAACGTCTATCATTCAGGATGAGTTCGTAAAAGAGAACGCGATACTTGGACAGTAAGTTTTTGTGATAGCTCTCTTGGACTGCCTGTTTGCTGAACGTTCTTATCAGGGAAGCAAGTGCAGGCCAAATCTATGGAAACACTCTGAATGAAGTTGTAGGAGCGGGTTCGCATACTGAATCTCACTTATCTGTTCTCAAAGAGACTGATGTCTGGAAATCGTATAGCAAATCGAAACCACTTGAATACAACCCATATCCCGACTATAGTAGTGAAGTTTGGAAGTCAAAGAATAAAGGAGACTATGTGCCATGCGATGGAGCAGATGGGCCAATCAAAAATATCTTGGCGTTCTCGGGACATTCGAAAATCTTCGAAGAACCGCAGATGGGATCATTCTCGCTCTTTGATATCGACAGTAACTTATGCTTCGAGAGAGAAACTAGGCTCGGTTTATACGGATATGCGGAAAGCTTTGTGGAGTTAATCGGCGCTGGCTCACTTGCCGGGACAACCCAGAGTAGACGCGATATGCCTACAAGAATACAGTGGGATGACATTAATTGGGGATCGCTTCAAACTCAATGTGTTGAAAAGAACACGAACCGATACCTGATTTCCGAGACGCCCCATCCATTCAATGAAGAAATCATGATTCCTGCTCAAAATTCATCGTCGGCGTGGAATAACTCGAAGGCAAAAGAAACCAACACCAAGAAAAGAGTACTTGGCACTATCGTTAATCGAAACCAGAATGATGAGAATGAGCCGAAAGATCATTTTGTTAAGGCACACCTAGCAAAGGCAGCCAAAGCCGCAATTGATGCCAAGCAGCCCTTCAAATCACGTACAGCAATTATGCTTCGATCCTACTCTGGAAAGAAGTGGAACGACAATGACAAGCAAAATGTTCGTTCACTTATTACGGAGTTAGCTTTGAAATCTGGAGGGGAGTACGAGGTTTTCTTGCTCGTGCATATCAGAAACAGTACCATTGCCATTGAGAACGACGCAGACTATATTGAAGCTCTTCAGAAAAATGTCCCCAAAGAATTTCATGACATCGCGGTGCTTTGGAATGAAGCTTATGTACAGGGATTTTACCCGCTCATTCCGAAAAAGGTTACCAACGTACATCAATCTCAATGGCTCCCCGTTCAAATCTTTGCACTTGATTATCCACAGTTTGAATTTTATTGGAATTGGGAAATGGACACTCGCTATACTGGCAATCATTATGATCTTCTCGAGAGACTCATAAACTTTGGAATGGACCAACCAAGAAAATATTTATGGGAACGGAATGAACGATATTATATTCCATCGATACATGGTTCCTACAACACTGAGTTCCGCAAGTCGGTTGAAATTCTCTCGGGTAAAGATACGATATGGGCTCCACCAAAGGTTGCAAATGTCATTCCCACCGGTCCATCGCCGCCTGTTTCAGGCCCAGCACAAGATAATTATGGATGGGGCGTTGGCGAAGTGGCAGACTATATATCCGTTGCACCAATGTTTAATCCAAATGGCACTGGATGGGTTGGAAAAAATGATGTCTGGGGATTTGATGGACGTAATGATACTCCTCGTCGTACTACCATCATCACACATTCAATGTGCAGTAAGAAGTTGCTGGATGCTATGCATACTGAAAATCTTAAAGGGAATCATGTCAGCAGCGAAATGACACCTCAGACAGTCGCTCTACTTCATGGATTGAAAGCAGTGTATGCACCTCTTCCAATATTTTTCGACAGAGCTTGGAATGGTACTAGCTTGAATAAATGGTTCAACCCTGGACCAAAAGGAGAGAGTGGTATTTCATCAGACAGTCCATACGGCTGGGGTAAAGAAAAAAGATTCCTGGGAATGACATGGTATTACAGGGCTATTCCACCAGGTCGGCTGTATAATAATTGGATGGGATGGGAGGATCATGGAATTGGTGGGGTTGAGGTATGTTTAAACATTATTTTTGTTAATACGCAGAGGCTAATGTACACAGTGGGAGAAAATACATGGCAGGCCATGTCTTCCCCCACTTTTACTTCATCCTGTCAAGAATACAGAGAATACGAAGCCAGGTTATTCAACGAAGTACGATTTCCCTTGATGGTAGACAGGTATGGATTTGTATAAGTTTTGGGCTGCGTAAATTCTAGGAGTTGGGAGAAGGTGCACGTAGGCGTTGAACTGCCTGCTATATTCTTTTTATCAACAACGGAAAGATTTAGGGGATTTGAAGACGGGTAAAGAACAAGTGAAAGGTATTAAAAATGTGGGACTATTTGCTTAGCTTAATTTGCTAGATGGTAATGTAATGAATACTTTGCTTTATTTCTTTACGAATATTATGTTGAGAACTACAATAGGATCTCGACCACATAGGTCGGCACTTTCGCCTGGACTCAAGTCGAGCTCTGTAAGTCATAGATTTGGGGATTCGGGGATCTGTGAAGAGAAGTGATGGATGTTTATCCTAATATCATGGTAGTATATCATATCTTGGGATTGAACTTGTGGTTATCTGATGATGTAGAGGTTGTTTGTGGATTGGGAGAGGGGTTATTGCCGAGTAACATAATGTTGTCTATTTATCTATTTATCTGGATTTTGTGAGTTGCTGTTTTTGTTTAAGGTGTGTTATCATGTTGGTTGAACTATTCTGGGTTTTTGTTAGGAGAGGAATGTGTTGGGTGTGGATTTTGAGATGTTTGTGGGATGTAGGAGGTGGGTTTCTTGGGGATTTTGATTTGTTTTGTGGTTTTATTGGTATTGTTGAGATGGGTGTGGGTGGGTGAGTAGATGATAAGGGGTATAAGGCTAGTATCGGGGTATGGATAGTATAGGGTTTTTGGATGTTGGTGAAGTTTTCAAGTATGGAATGGTGATTTGTTCGTTGCTAGAAGGGAAGGCAGAAAGATGGGAAGGAGAGGGGAGTTTAGGGGAGAAGAAAAGGAGAGAAGAAGGGGGGAGGAGTGAATGAAAATGTGAGTGAGAGGTAGGAAGATGGAGAAAAAAAGGTTGAGAGATGAGGTGGAGATATGATGTGGAGAGAGTGAATGAAAATGTGAGAGTGACAGAATAGAAGGGAGGATCAGTCAATGCGTAACTGAATTTTTGGGGAAATTCTGGGATATAAATATCACGAAGTACCGATTGATGAAATCCACTATGGACGTTTGTAATGGGGAAATATACGATCGGGGTGTAGTAGTTGAAATTTTGGGGTTTCTATTAGGAGGCTAAAGAGATGGCTTTTACCTTGGGTTATTGATCAAATTGTTCTAGGTGTATTGATTGTCATTCTCGTGAATCTTTGATTGTTGTTGTTTTTGTTGGTGATAATTCCAATGTTGGTAATAGTAAGATTGTTTGATAATGAAGTGGAGATGAAACGGGAGGCGTTCACTTAAATTGAGGTAGTGGAATTAGGTCAGCTGGGTGGGTCGGTGTGATGGGGGATAGGATTTCATGTTGGTCATAGTCGGGCAAATCTTTTTGGTTTGGAAAATTGATGACAGTGAAGATGGATACTTGTTGAATGAAAGTTGAAGTCAATGGGCCAGTCGCATCACCGAGTCTTTCAACCAATCATCTCCTTTTCTGCTTGCGGCATACAGTATAAATGTTGTGGGGTTATGAGAAACCCTGAAATCTCTTCAACATACTCTCAGGACCAAGAATCCACTCCTGGCATGGCAGAAAATTCGGCAGGAGATTAGGGTTGTGGGCCTTTTCGCAGATCATAGGATCTTAGAGGGTTGTAGTTCAGAAAAGTGCGGTCTAAGCAGATTGATGAGCAGCGATGATATAGAATCTGATATGATTGTTATTGTTTCTTTTTTATTCTTGTTCTTTCAGACTTGTTGGCAATTTATTGTACCAGATGCAGCCTGCCTGGTAGGTACATGAGTAGAAATTCGAAGTCCTGGCATTGAACGTAATACTTTAATGAGCGACGCCCTTTTTGCGGTGATGAGCTTGAGCAGATATTTGCTCTCCGTGGATTGTCCTGCACTTAATATTTCGTGTTCTCTAGTTGGATGGAAGTAGCAGGGAATGGGTGGGAAACGGAGGTTATATAGTAATGGAGGATTTACATCTTCCTTGTAACGGGAAAAGTGTTGTGGGAGATGGTTTAGGTAGCAGGAGGAGAAAGAGCAGGTGAATATGCAGGAGGGATTGGTGAGTAAAGAGTAAATTGGGCCAAATAGTGTACTCTCGCCATGAAGATTGAAGGATGTATGTCGATGATTGGTAATTGAATAGCTGGAAAGCGATCAAGGATATCATCCTGCATACCTAAGTATTTAAAGACCATGAGCTCTACTGAGTTTCAAAGTATCAAATAATGTTTTGCCCGATGACCAAGAAACGCAGGAAGGTCTTACCATAGGTATGGTACTTTTTTTCCCAGAAGAAAAAAAGAATAGTTGGAGAAAGGGTGATTGAATGGTCCCCCTTAAAGCTCATATCACACATTTGGTTCATCGAATCTTGATATTTGTTGTGAGTTTGAGTATCTCGGATTCTAATGTATCGTTACCGTCGATACTCTTCACTTGTATTATACTTCATTCATTATCATTTTCACCAGGCTTAGCTTTTATCGAGATCTCGGAACTATATCGAAGTCTATACACGTATTTGATCAGAGAATCTCAAGAAGTTTTGGAAAACAATGATAGGAATCTCCCCTATAGTGGGACTTCCTTGAATATAGAGTATCTGGCGCTGATGAGCGGTAGTCGTACTACATGACTGCTCTCTGATGTCGGTTTTTACAGATTATTGTCGATTTGATGACTTTCAATGGTTATGGGCGGTCTACACAGTTGCGATAGAGCCTCTCCGATGGCAATTTGGAACTTTAGCGAAGATTGAACAGAAACAAGGTATGTACCCACGTGGTACCTACGTTGTTAGTGCTAAAACCATAGCCCGTAACTAGTAGAATATGGGAACGGGTAAATCATGCAAACCAATATGATTAAATGTCGGGATCCAAGGTAAAGAGATCACGCTGTGGCTAGAAATATGGCACTATCGAGGGGCTTGAGTCTGGTGACAGATATGGTTAGATTATTATTTTAACATATCATTCTAAGACCCACGGTGGTTACACAATATCAGCGGGTATTTTAGTGTTGGATTTGAGATGAGGCCCCCCCCGGTTCTCGGGGAAATAAACGACCCCTCGTTCCCTAATTAGTTAGAATGATTACATAATAAGCGCATCATTGAAAAGAGATCCATATTATTCAGAACTCAATACGAGTACAATAATACGATTTATCAATAAAAAGGGTCTGAAGATCAGAATTGCTAGTGACTATATCACTGTGGAGTGTAATTTAGCGACTTCTACGAACCGTGTTCAAAAGTTGAGAGACCTCAAACTCTCTTTACTTCTTTTGGTAAATTTTACAGTAATGTTATCCTTTGCTGTTACAATATCGCGTATGGAAATAAGAGAGCTTTGATATCGTTATGTTACTTGTTTTCGACGGTCTTACTTGGTGTAGCGATTTGTAGACGAAATCGTAAGAATAGAGGTGTTATATTATGAAGGAATTGAGTGTATAACTATTATACCGGAAACATTTCCTTGATTATGTGGATGAAAACCGATTGTTCTGAAAGGTTAACGCGTTGGATATTCTTAGTATTGATATTACAAGGTGATTCTTACTGTTGCTAACATGTTTCTCTTGTCGTTTTTCCTTCGCTATTGGGATAGAAATAAGAGTACTTTGGCAGAGTGCAACATATTGTATCGTTGAAAGTCTTCAAGGCTCAAGAAAGCCGCTTATTTTGCGCGCGAGACAATCTAGAAAATTCTCTTTAAGAGTTTCATGAACAATTAAAGTTGTGTTTTTGTTATATGATGATTGGCAGCTGAACGTAGTTCAAATAGCAATGCCCTGACTACGGATACCAAAGGACAAGAGGACTTGCATTTTGAGCGTATTTGCTTGTGTGGAACGACGAACTGATCAACATAATGATTTTGATTCAGGAATCAGACTATGAGGAGTACTTTCAGTCTAGTACCGCTGTAGAAAGAAGTGTCCAACAAGTCGTCGTGTGAAGCATTGTATGCTTTAGGTGAGATTCGGTGATTCTTTCTACTAGATCACAAGATTTCATCTTCAACCCAAGGATTCTGTGACTATTTTATGATTACCAAGAAAGTGTGTAGTTCTTTTTGTTATATTTCTCTGTCTCTATAACGGAATTGAGATCGCATCACCGGCATATCTTTCTTGTTATCTCTCAACCACATCCATCGCTGGCCAGAAGTGAGTTCTGTCATACAGATGAGAACTTTAAATGTCCATCGGAAGTTTCGGATGAATATGTGAGGCAAATAGATAGTGACAGGTGTCAAAAACAAATTACTTTGAGGTAAAGCTGAAGACTTGAATATTTTGACGTTTTGATTGGAACAATTCGAGGAATTCGCAAATGCAAAACAAAGGGTTTGTAGGCGTTCAGTAAGAAAAAGAAGAAAAAAAGAAAAAAAGAAGAGACAGGGAGAGGAAGTGGGAGATGGGGTCGAAAAATGAGGCTCGATTCACTGGTACAAACGAGAGAATGGTGAATTTGTCCTACGGTAGGTAGAAATCGTTAAGATGAATAAAGGGGGGCTAGAAAAATCAATGGTAGTTGTTCCCAATTGTGTCTTGCACCCCTGTTCAATTGTCCCCGAAGCTTCCATAATGGAACATCTAGAAAGTCCGAAAGTCGACTAAACTTGCTCGCTCGGCACTTCACCCTGCAAATTGTCAAAATCAAGAATTTCCGGAGAAATTGTGAACCTAATCATGATATTGCATGATTCGGCATGACATTCGCTAGGATCAGGGGTAAAACTCCTAGACAGCGATTATGTGGGGTTAAGTCCAAAGCTAAAATATCTGAAACCTTATAACATGCAATTCAAGCAATCTATACTCGTACGTACGAGTCGGACTAAATGACTAAGATATTAGTTAATATAGGATATTCTTGTTTTACACGAAAAGTGAGCGCCGAGGAGCGTTACCGGCATGAATTTGTGTTTTATCCTGCAAACATGGGGTCGTCTGAAGAATGGGATGATGACACTGAGATAATCTCGAGGGGAACGTGCCATCATTCCTGGGAGGACCACATGACAACAAACTTTGGTACTTTGTATTTCCAGCTCCACTGCCAGGGTTTTTGGTCTACACCAAGAGAAGAATGGGGGAGTTGAAGTACCTGATCATCCTGACCAAGGTTTCTGCTTAAGGTTAAAGTAAACCTAAGATGATAGAAGTTTATGCGGAATAGTTCCAGACCTTTTAATACTTTTTGATAGAAAGAAGGTACGAAGTAGATTCTTCCCGCAGGGTTATTGATGTGCACAAAATCACGTGCTGATCATGTGACCTATTTGCAGCTAGTATCTTTAGACTACTTTGTGTATGTTCCTTATTTGACCTCTAGGTGCTACGTGAGAGTGTCTTACAGCGTTCTCTTCACTTCTCCTAAAGGGACGCTAGTACCAGTGACTATTGTACGGAATACATGAAAGACTACTTTATACCTAGGTAACCTTACCACTCTACTCTTTTACATTGATTGAGATATCTTCTATTCACTGTATCAAATAGAAATATAATATCTTTCCGTTGAATCAGAAACGGGGACCCGGGTGAGCCGTACAATGCTTAGAAACGTTGAGCCTCTTTTTAATTTCTCCAAAAGCTTAACCTTAAGCTTATTTCGTCAACCAAGATACCGGTAATCAGACAGAATAGTTACATGGGTTATCGCTGATGAGTAAATTGTGTAATCGATTCTTTAATTATCTTCTACAACTACCATCGATTATATTGTTTTCTCAATTTATGACTACTACTTAATATAATCAACGGAGGGTTTTCTGGCTCAGAGTCCTATGAAACTAACCTATTTCATACCTCGTTGTTATCAAGAAATGAAGAAAAAGATTGAAGAAGCAATTATGATCAAAACCGTCCGCATTTACGTCCATACGGGAACGTGCATTGAGGCGGTCTAGGGCATGAAGTGCCGGGATCAGAGCAACATCTAGAGGTTCGAAGCTTGATTTGAGAGCTAAAAAGCTCGGCAAGCTTTTAGCGCCTTCTGCAGAGCCTTCAATTTTATAGGGCAACGAGTGTAAAGGCTCGGCTAAAATTAAGTTGCGCCCTTAATGGGACAAGATTAGAAGGGTAACCTAGATAAGCTCGAAGCGAAGTACAATTAAGCTTTGTTGAGATGAGACACCATAATACCAGCCAATGAAATGGAATAGTATGTACCGAGAGGCTCAAAATTAATTGATTGAATGCTTATTCTTTAAATAAACATCTAGAACAGTGTTTGTCGATTCTAGAATCTTTCATAATTCTGAGAATACTGCGCCGCCTAGTCGAGAAGTAATTTGGTTCTCCTAGATGGAGAAACGACGCTAAGCCCCCTTTCTCATAGTTCACAAGACATTAATGATTAGTTACACTCAACGACTGCGGCTTTTCAATATTCCGCGAAACCGTTATTCAGAGATTGTATACCTCAACATTGCCAAGCTAGCGTCCGCTGTTACCCTAGCATGAAAACTTAGCGGAAGTTTTTCCTTCAATCATACATTCGCCGTCATAAATTGCAAACGAACAGCAAGAGCTAGGATATGACCGAGTACTTTGGATTGCCATCTAAGGCATTCATCTATTGACTTAATTTAGAATTTGATGCTTTTCAGAACACGAATGAAGAAATACGAAAGTTAAATAAATTATATTCTTCTTATTCTAGTGAATGGACATCTTGCTTGTTGTCCGATAGAGGGATTTTTCAGTATTGAGAGATATTCAATGGATCTACAATCTCGTAACCTAGTAGCTGCGCAGGGAAAGTAAGCAAAGACCGTCAATGACTATCTACGAGTGCGAAATACCTCCATGTCGGATTTCAAGTTTCTTCTATAAGTAGGAAGCGTATTCCCATTCTTATTCTTTCTTCACACACTCACTCAATCCTCAACCAGTATACACTCAAACCAACACACTCACTAGCTTCATTGAAAATGATCTATCCCACAAGCCTCGTCGCTCTTTTAGCCAGCACGGCTTTCGTGTCTGCAGCTCCAAGCTCCGTAAGATTCCTTATTCCACTGATGGTATGAAACATATGCTGAAAATCCCTTCTTCAGTCCCTAGAGACTCTCGAAAAGCGTGTTGCTTGCACATTCAACACCGCCGCCGCGGCTATAGCTGGAAAGGCTGGCTGCAATATCATCACCTTGAACAATATTCAAGTTCCAGGTGGCACCACTCTTGACTTGACTGGCCTTAAAACCGGTACACAAGTTATCTTTCAGGGAACCACCGGGTGAGTTTTCTCTCTTGCGATTTACGAAATAACCCTAACAACATATCAGCTTCGACCATTTCAAGTGGGCTGGTCCTCTTATCTCCATCTCCGGACAAGATATTAAAGTCACCGGTGGGAACCAACACGTGATCAACGGAAACGGCACATTGTATTGGGACGGACTTGGCTCTAATACTAAGCCCGTGGACAAGCCTAAGTTCTTCGCCGCTCACTCATTGACTGGATCTTCCAGTATTACTGGTCTAAACTTCCTCAATGCGCCTGTTCAGTGCATTTCAATTGATTCATCTGTTGGATTGTCACTTATCGATATTACCATTGATAACTCTGCTGGAGACCAGAATAAACTTGGTCACAATACCGATGGTTTTGACATCGGTTCCAGTCAAAACATTTTTATCTCCGGAGCAACCGTCAAGAACCAAGATGACTGTGTTGCCATTAATTCTGGTAGTGTAAGTTTTATCCCATTTTCCGACATCATCGACTTTGCTGATCAGTAATAGAACATCACTTTCACCGGTGGAAACTGCTCTGGTGGACATGGTCTCTCCGTCGGTTCCGTCGGTGGACGCTCTGGTACTGGAGCCAACGACGTCAGCGATGTGAAATTTCTCTCTTCCACCGTTTCAAATTCCCAAAATGGTGTTCGAGTTAAGACTGTCAGCGGTGCCACGGGTACTGTCAAAGATGTCACTTTCCAGGATATCATCCTCGTCGGCATCACCGGGGTTGGTGTCGATGTTCAACAGGATTATGACAATGGCAAGCCAACTACCACACCCACCCCTGGTGTTCCAATTACTGGATTGACCATGAACAATGTTCATGGTACCGTTGCTGCTGGTGGCCAAAATGTTTACATTCTTTGCGCAAATTGCTCAGGTTGGACTTGGAATAAGGTTGCTGTAACGGGTGGATCGCAGGTAAAGAAGTGTGCGGGTGTTCCTGCGGGAGCTGCTTGCTAAGCTTGAAACTTTTCCAAGCAAAGAGGTGGGAGAAGTCATGGCTGCTGATAATGGTTGATAACTATTGAGTTACTAGCAGTAGGATAGTGAGATGGGGCTTTTTGGCGGATATTTCGGTGATCTATTATAAAAATCTTTTTGTATGTGGCTGTCAGATACTGGACAGATAACCACGGAGAACAGTTGCCTCTATAGTTTAGAAACAGGCTTCTATCAAGATTATTTCCACACATCATTTATACCATATTTGTGATTCCTCCTGTGATTCCTCTCCAACGTCCTGACTTTTCGACGTCTGCTTAATGATGGAGTTGGATCTTTGTATTTGTAAGTGGAGAGTTACCTTTTCCTGTTTATCTCTCCTCGACTTAAATAGTTATTCTGATGTCATAAAATTATGCTAAGCTCTTGTCTAATCAAACCAAAGTCCACACCAAACTTTGCAATCTTCAAGCATCACAAGAGAAAAGGGAGGTTCTGTTTGAAAGATCACCTTCCCAGTGTGAATGTCATTAAACATTACCGAAAACTGACGATAAAACCAATTTCATTTGAAGAAAATAGTGTGGAAGTACTAAAATAATAATCAGAACCAGGAAGACCGTAAGTTACATAGATTAGTTTTCTATCTTACCATTTGCAATCGCATGCCCATTCATCGTCGCAACCTACCCTTGCTCCTTCAAAGAAATCAAAGAACCATCTCTCTTCAGCTGTCTTTACACAAACTCAAAATGATGTTCACAAAAGTCATCGGTGTTGCCCTTGTAACAGGTGTGAGTAACTTAATTTCATCATCAAATTGTTCATTCTTCAGATCTTATCATACTAGCTGCTGACGTCGTATCACAGTCAGCTGTAGTTGTAGGTCGAGAGACGGGCTACGCATTCACAGAAGCTGGTGCGGTCACTGTAGTATTTGTAGATATAGATTCCGAAGGCACCAAAACCAGCGCAGAGAAGAGTAAAAAACTTGCAGCGAATTCTAAACATCAATATTTTGCAGTTCAAGTTGATGTAGCTGATGCAGATAGTGTTCAATCGATGGTTGATTAAATGGTAGAGAAATTTGGTAGGGCTGATTATGTTTTTCATAGTGCTGGCGTGAGTCCCAATCTCTCTGCACTTTCTTGTTTCTATTGCTCTTGTTTCGCGCCTAAAAATATCCTCTAATCGTATTCTAGCTAGAATCTCCTCTTTTAAGCCGACCTCTGACGTCGATATCGCCAATTTTGAACAAAATAATTCCATTAATACCCGCAGAACAATGCCTATCACACGAGCAGTAACTAAAGCTATATATATATAAACACAGGAGCCTCTCACGACTCAGGGTCGCCATGGCGACGAACGCAGTCTGGGTCGAGGATTTATTGTCCATATCGCAAGTGCGTTCACGTATATTGCGACGCCGGGAATGATGGCATATGTTGCTTCCAAGAATGCGATGATGGGAATTGTTAAAGTTGCTGGTATGTTTACTCATTTTATATATCTACCATAGAGTCCTGTGTTCAAGATGTCGCAACTAACATAAATCAAGTACTCGATAACGCGAAACGTGAAATCCGCATAAATGCACGCTGCCCAATTTGGGAACTAACATCATTGTTGAAACGTGGTCTACATTGATGAATGGGACTCGAAGCAGTTATTTAAAAAGCTTCACCGGCAGGAAGAGCGGTTACAGCAGGAGAATTGGCGAGCGTTCAAGTTTTTGTGTGCAGTCCTTCTGCTAGTCACGTCAATGGATCGGCATTGATTGTTGATGCTAGTATGACAGTTATAGTCCATATTTGAGAGATGTAACGGAATATGAGAGTCTGGGAATTGTAATTGACTATCTTTGAGATTTCGGGTAATGGATGTGAATTAAATTGTCTCTGTGTCAGTGGTTTGCTTATGGCTATGAATCAACACATGATATCTCAATTTCATGATACCCTGACTGAATAGCGACTTGAAATCTAGGATATCTCGATCACTTGATTCAAGTACAACTTCCTCCCGTGTTAACTCCATCATCTTCCACTTTTTTTCATCTTTTTATTCTCCGTCTATCTCTTTTCTATCCTGAAGTCACTGCTAATCTGTGTCTTCATTCACGCAAAATTACTCTTTCGAAATGACCACACTATCTCTATGCCAGCTACAGTATTAAGATCTCCAATTTCAAAGATATCACATGTGTGTCTTATACTACTACTTTTAATCTGGATAATAGGCTTAGTTGCCCGAATTGTTCTTCAGAGTGTGAAAAGAAAGATAGAGTCGAACTTTTAAACTATCGAGGTTTTATTTTCGTCAAAATCTATCAGGTGTTTGGGCTGGTGTTGTTACCGTTGTTTTTCATGCACTTTTTTCTGTTCATATTCGGCTGGTTAGATTGTTGTAAATAGCTGATATTTGTTATGTTATACTTCAGAAGCTGGGGGCTTGTTGTAAGCACTCAAGTCTTCAAGAATCCTAGGGATGTCCGAGTCTTTTGGTAAGGAAGAGAGTTATGATCGGCAAAGTTTCTCTCTAATTCTCTGCGCTTATCAGATATTTTCTCAAAGTGAAAGAGTCTCATAGTCAAATGCAGAAGACTTCTACCAAATCCTCGAAACAATATACTTTGAAACCAAGTTTTCGCCTCTCCAAGTTAGCTGATTGTTTTACCGGTAGGAACTATTGCATATTTACGATTCATAGTCTGAGTTTTGATGACATAAGCCGAGGGAGTTTCTTGAAGAAATTGTTTTTGGCGTTTTCGGCATGAATGAATGATAAACTTGGTACAGGTTATCATCTGGACTTTCTCGTCGCCTCGCATCAAATTTCTTTTTCGTTGTCATTTACCATCTGGCAAGCTCGTCAAGAATTATTCAGATGCTAACATTACTGCACATTCTCTTGACTACAAACATAACATCTTCGCAACCCGTATTTTCCCTGAAGATACCCTTTGCACTAAATATCAACCACTTCCATCAATTTTCGCTGTCCTTAAGCAAAGTCGTGTAGCTTCAACACCATATTCTATGTCAAAATAAAACTAATCGAACTCTTCGTGAGATTATAACCTCTTCCAGTTTGAAGGCAGAGCACACTGAGATTCATTGTCTGTCGTCGCAGTGGAGATACTGAGGGGTAATAGTGGATCCTCCTCGTTTGCTTAGCGAGGATGCCATTTTGCCAAGAAATTTACGGGGCTTCGGAGATAGTGTAATCACTAGGTACCTAACTATTGAAGGGGTTTTCCGATTCTTTGGTTCTCATTCAATAGTATATCCAGAAAATCAGTAAGTTTTTTTTGGGAGAGTGAATAAGCAACCAATTCTTTTCCACATGACCACATGAGGTTTGTCCCTTCAGGTTTCAAGGGTTCCCGAGGTTGGGCTATGAATAACAGTATTGAGTGCAGACGACTTATAATTAATTGAGTGATAGTACAAGGTGAAGCATAAGGTCTTTTTGAGGAACTTTTACATCAAGCTGAAGACAATTATACACCTGATCGTCTCACCAACTTCGCATTGCAATCTCCCAAGCAATGTTCAGATTTCTAGCCAACGTCTAGTAATCTTTTCTCATCTCAAAATGTTGGTTTTCATCTGTTGTTATTTTTTTTTTTTCGAAGGTGCTGTCGTTCCACTGCTCTCATATCTTTTCATTCGCCATCAGGACCTCGAGGTCTCGAGTTTCATGAGGGAAAAAGAAGCTAAGGTCTTTTCATGTGCTCTTAAAACTCTTTTTCTTTATACTGGAAAGGCTATGTAAATATAGTTTCAAGATGGGGGCATGGAACATGTAGACACATGAGGAGGTGTAATAATCTGCTTCCCATGGGCATAAGCGGCCCTTGAATCACTTTTTCCAGATCTCTTATGGTAACGAAATCAAGGAAGGCTCTACACCCGGTGAATCTAGATTTACTTTCAAGGGGAATGACGTGGTGTACTGGTGAGGTATCAAGTCTCGTTGCTGAAGAGTCATTCACTTCCTGTCTCCAATTTGATCATGCTAATGCTGCAGTTTCTATTTTGATATCCTTCAGATCGGATTTCAAAAGGGGTGGAATCCAAAAAAATATCCCGAGATCCTACAGTGGAACATTCCTCATTGGTTCCCCAATAACAACTCTGTTGCGTGTGGGGATACCGATACCATGATTATTTGGGTAGATAAAGCGGTACTGTGATCTACTCTTTGAAAGGAGGATGAGCCGAAATCACTAACAGCGGAAGTTTCTCGAACAAACAATAGTTTCGAATGTTTTCGGTTCTATTTGAAGTCAAACTTTAGTTGCGACCCTCCGAATGCATCATTTCTCGAATTGCGATTGCTCGTTTGAAAGCTGGTGTAAGGGAATCTCGATATTGGGGTTATTTATTACTGAATCTTGGGGTATGTAGTTGAATTCACTTGCTTGTTATGAATTTCACCGGACAAGAAAACTGGTAATAATTGTTCTGGGACTAAATGATGTATATTCAGTGGTCTGTATTGTAGAGCAAGCTATAAGATAGCAAGATTTGAGGAAGGGGGCGGGGTAGAGCAGTGATGTAAGTATAGTCTACGGTCACCTGCGAGCAGACTCCTATACACAGACGGAGAGAAAGTTAGCCAAGCAGGCAGAAAAGGCACCAGAAACCATGAATTTTAAACCGCATCACAAGGATCTGGTTGTCGCTGAGCTGTTTTCGTGTTCATTAGAGTTGAAGACTTGGCCCTCACGTGTGGAAGAATGAAATGACAGCGGGGGGAACAAAACATAGAGTCAAGGGCGAGTTTTTTTGTGCCTTCTATCCATCTCGAAACTACCAAAGATCTCAGTTGGGTCTCTGTCTCTTTCACTTTTTCCCATGGGTTATAAACGCGTGTGAGCATGAGGTACAACAGGGGCAATTATATCAGATTCTAGGACAGATCCACTCGTACACGGACTTATGCCTCCGGTAAGCTGCTGCGAAGCCCTTTGTTTGTTTGAACAAATTGTTTTTGCCTCACTCTCTTAAATAACTCTCAAATGTCTAGTTGGCGATTTTCAATCTCAGAACTTTCAACAGCTGAACCATTCACTGGTATGTTCTTCAATCACATATTCAATCATAAGATCCTTTACTGGGATTAGAATACTCAACGATTCATTTATAAAAAAAAATAAAAAAATAACTATCCCTTCCCACATCCAATAAAAATGGCTATTAGGCTGACAAGCGACATAGACATGATTGTACTTAGTGGCGCAGCGCATAGGGTGCTTTATATACTTCTGGGTTGACCAAGTCTTCTTTTAAGCGCAAGAGAAGAGTACTTGAACGTCGACAGAAAGCTCGTGAGTTCATGTCGTGGTATCTGCGCAATTGTGACTACCGTGAACCGTGGCTTTCGATGCAAAATTTCCATCTGTAATTCTTATTGCCGTCAGAGATCTCATAGGTTCCGTTGTTTCGATAATGATTAATAGAATCAAACGATAGCTATCAATCAGGTCATGAAATGACAAAAATGAGAATATCGATTAATGTTTTATCTTCGGAACTCGTTAGACCAGGTGATCTTTCTCTGTCATTGAATGAGTACTTCGATTTTCATCTTTTTCTGGTTCAAACATTCCCAAAAAAATCCTGGAATCAGGTCACCATGAACGTCCCCTGTTACCAAACTCTTTTTCGAACACAAAAGACCTTTTTCTGGATAGATGGGGTACTTTTATACTAAAGAAGTCGTGCAATCGTGTATCTAGTCGATATGTTACTGGTAAAGTAGTTTCCCGAGTAATAAAACATGGCGTATACAAGAGAGACGTCTTTTACCGACTCAAATCTTTCTGTTATTTACAGGTAAGCAACGCAGAATGAGGTTAGAAACATGGCGGTCATTGAGCGACGACCACTTTGTCGTTTCCGAACCCACCAAGATCTCCGGTCTAGGCAGTCTAGGCATATAGTGCGAGTTTAACTGCAGATATCCAATACAGAGAAGAGTCTGCTGTCCTATTGAGAACCGATGTCTAGAAGAATGACAGTATGATCGTAACTTTATGGCAGTAAAAATATCGAAAACAATCTAAGCAAAGACTTGCAGAGGATCAAAAATTTCCCGCAATACAATTCCCTACAACCAATTCAAATTCGGATTTATTACACTGACAAACTCTAGCATATGTACTGGAAATCCTTGATATATACAACATTATCTTCACATCATGTGTTTCCTGTCAGAGACGGAAATTTTTTGAGTCCTCATAAGCCAAGAAAAGTGATCATCAAAGATACTAGCGCTGCGCAATAAGAACCCTTGTAATAAAAAAGGGTTATTGCTAGGCTCAGTTGATGTTTATTTGAGGTAATTCAAGCGGGGAAATGATTGTCAGTGAATTTGCTTTTATTCCATGAGTCATTCGGAGTGAAACGGAATAAGGAGGCTAGAATTAACTCGAATCCTAACTTTGATATGAGCCGTGATCGTCAAATTCACCTCAAAGCTACTCGTAATCTCGTGGCTTGTTTGCTTCTGAAAACAACCAAAATCTCAATATTAGATGTTTTTTCTATATAAATTGTTACAGGAAAGTGGAAAGACTCCAAAGCTAAGATCCGAAACAATATCTGCCGAGAAACAGGCAAGTCGGTCTAAGCTATGGCTGTCCAAGGCACATTGAGCGTGCTTTTAGAGTCTTCTTTATTAAAAGGTAATTCTGGTCGACGAACGAGCTGCAATGTCAAAAACACGGCTTGATTGACCGAGGTTCAGACGGAAGAGGCAGTGATGGTATTGACAGCGATAGACAGATACTTGCTGTCATCAAACCAACGAATTTTATGGTAATCTCAACTATCTTTCCAAGCTTCTTTCGCATGAAGACAGCAGGATTACATTTTATTGTTCACACAAAACGAATGCAACGAAGAAAGGCCACTTCATTTCCATCTCTATCTCCTCTTCCTCTTCCTCAAATACGTCATAGGAGATTCTCTTGAACCTGTATCTCCTGGACTCCCGCCTGCCTTTGAATATGCCGTAATATCTTTCTTGAAGTTCAGTCAATCTTTGATCGCTCCTTTACTAGCTAGATCTAATGCGGATTCAAATGGTTGAAGACACCAAGCTGAGGCTTTTAGAGGCTTATAAGCTCTTAGCATGATTTTTCCATGGTTCAGCTCCACCTTCTCACCGGCCCTTCTTAGCTTCCTATCATCTGGTGGGTACATTTTCTAGAAGATTCGCCCATTCATACTTGATCCCAGTCTGAAAAGGACCTATCTGTTTAGTGTTCTGCAGGGAGCCTACTGGAAGGATGATCTATACATGTATATAAGTTCTTGCTTCTTTTCTCATTCTATAATCTCTAAACTAACTAAACACACGTATTCCCACGGCTGATGGCGAAGTAATTTGATAGCACACGAGAAAGTTACACATTTATAATATCATGCGTGGGGAGTGATTATTGCTGGACTGGGCGTGAATGAGACATTATACCATGATAATTGACAGTAATGGAGAGGACTAACATCCAAAAGCACTTGATAATCATCTGAGACCAAGTTTGACAACACTACAAATCAGCTCTACCCTGCTCCCCTTTCAAACCATATACCGTATTAATTGGTTTATAGTATAATATTTAGTTATTAGTCATACTGGATTAGTGGACTATATTCTAGATTACAAAAAGATTTTTTTTTGAATTATAATATAATATTGAAATATTAATAAAATTATAGAAAATACTTTATTACCCCTTATTTTCAATCCTTTTTGAAAACTTTAAAACTATTAAATTTGTCAAGGTACGGGTAAAGACTTATATTGTACCATAAGGGTAGAAGAGCTATGGAAGAGTGAGGCCCTACTTATAAGAAGTAGGGCACGCTAGTGGTCTATGCCTGAGGCACGAAGGCAACTACAGAACATGTAGTTGGCGCCGTGACAAAATTAAAATTAAAGCTATAGATTTATATCCTTATTATTATTACTCTTTAATTTATTTAAATTAAAAAATTGATTTGAATTTGTATTATTTTCAGTATATATCATCGTCTTATTATCTAAATCAAAATATTCTGAAATCCTAATCTCTCTTTTTTCAAAAATATGATACATTATTATATAAAGAGTTTTTTATTGTAAAACTATTTAAAAAAAGAAAAGGCTATTAAGAGAATGTCCATTAGTAATAATAATCTTTTCTTTAACCTTCTTTATAATTTCAAAAGTAGATAAAGAGTCTATCACAATAGAAATAAGAATTCAATTATAATTCTTAATTTCAAAATTTGATAAATCTTTTATTTTGAGCTCATTATTTTCACTCCCATTAGAATTGAGTGAAAAACTAAACTAATAAACATTAGAATTTTATTGAAATAAAAGAAAATATATATAAAAAGATTTATCTATCTAAATATCTTAATAATTATACTCTTATTCTTTTAATAAAACTTTTCCCAGGTATCTTCAATCCATTGAATTAATAGAATTTAATAATCTGAAGTTATATAAAATTCAATTTTCTATTTATTAATATTCTTATCATAATATTTCTCTTCATAGTTTTTAATTAACCCCTTTAAAAGCTTATTAATTGAAATATCAAAAATTTGAATATATTCTATAATTCCACCGGGAATAATAAAAATGATAATATTAAATTCTTTTAAAGTTTAACGTAAACATAAAACCTCAAGATCAACTTACTCTCAAATTTAATATTAAAATAAAAACTCTTTTTCAGTCTTTTTACACCCCTTTTTTTTATAAACAGTAAAAGAATCAAAAATTAAAAAATGAGATTTTTGATCTAATACTAATTCTACTAACGTAACTTATGGTAAACCGGGTCATATGGGGAATCGGGTCACAAAATTCAATTCTCTCTATGTAATGTTATTCTATAAGCTATATATTCATTTAATTCCAATTCTGAATTACTTAAACTATTTTTTAGCTCTTTTTTTCAATTTCTTCTTTTAATTCTTTAATTGGATGTTTATATGGTTATCCTCATGGCTTTTTCTTCTTAGGTTTTTCCTTTATCTTATATATTATTTTCCGTACTTTTTTATTATTAAAAACAAATTGACCTTGTAATTTGATTTTTTTATTTTTAGTTTTTTTTTTTCGAGTCTTAATTACTTTCTGAGTATTAGCAAATTATTTCCGAAATAGGGCTATTTCAGCATTTTGAGATTCTACAAATCTAGTTATTTTTTTGGTATATCAATGAATTGGTGATATAAGAGAATCATTATTTACTAAAGCTTTATTAAAGATCTAATTTGCTTATCTTAGCTCTATCCCATCTGGAGAAAAGCTTTTGAATATAGATAAATCTAGATTTTAATTGAAGATTCTTATTTATAGAATAGAAGGTTACTGGAAGAAATTAAATAATAATAAATCAAATACTTTTTATAGGGTAAAAGATATTAAACTAGCTTCTCTTCAGTTAGTTTTAATATTAGAAGAATTCAGTGCTTTTTTTCTAATATTTTAAAAAAATTCTATTTATTTAGTTTTTTGAATTTATTTTATACTAGCTTGAAAATATCAATTGATTTCTAAAGTATGATATCGTTTTATTAATCTATATATTATAATATTAAGTAATTAAAGTAAATAGAAGTAATAAGAAGGTAATATAAATAAATTAATATCCTTTTTTATATAAAAAGCAATAAAGCTACCTGTAATATAATTTAAATGGCTATCTATAATTAAAAGTCGAGGTTAATTATTTAATACTTTTTTGGATTCTGGTTTGAAAACCTTTTTTAGTTATTTTAATTTATAATTATTTGAGGTTCATTTATTTATATTAATAAAGAACTATTAGCTTTAAGGTATATCCTTTGAAATTCATATAGAATTCGTATTTTAAACTTTGAAAATGACCATAGGTGATAGAGTCTTTCTAGCTGTATTAATATATTCAAATACAATTATCCATTTTTACTTGCTAACTATAACTTTCCAATTCGATTTCTAAATAGAGTTAATTATAATATATGTACTCTGAATATTTCCAATTCCAAATCTGGTTTTATTTATATTATATATATTATTTAATTTATACTTTTATTTAATAAGATGTATACAAAATGTATTAAATTAAGTCTGAATATTCTCTAAAATTACCTTTTTAACCCAATTAGACTCTAATTAACATAAATAGTATATTTTGAGTTCTAAATATCGTTTTTAGAATCTATAAATCCATTCATAATCTATAAATAGAATTTCTATCGAGGTAGGAATTCGAGATGATATAATCTGAATATGTCGAAAACGAATTTCGTTGGTCATTTCTTTCATTAACATAGGTGTAGTAGGGAATTCAGTAATGATAAATCATAAAATCCATTGTATAAAAGTATTTTCTTTTATATTTAAGAGAATTTGAACTATTTTGTAAAATTGAGTATATAATTTCCTTCTAGCGATTTTAGCTATAAGAATTGATTTAGGAACTTTAAAATACTCTGCAGTCTTTTTAATTAATTTAAATTCCTTTAATTGAAATATAATAATAATATTCTATATCTATTAATTCGAGAAGAATACGGAAGACGTAGTACCCACGTATTCGCAGGTCCTGTATATCTAATTATATTCTATCTAAAGAGCTAGTTAAGTGAAAAGATAGTAGACCTTATATAGATACTAATTAAAAAAGCTAGTTTCTTTCGTATTCACTTAATCTCTTTAATATAATAGTCATTGTATTATATTAAAGTTATTCTTTTGAAATAAATATTCTTATTTATATACTCGGGATTCTCTTTTATGGCTTTAACTACAATGATTGAAAAAGAAATTCGTAAAATTATAAAATCCTTCATCTATTGATTAAAATCCCTAATCTCTTGCCAATAAAATTAATCCCTTTCTTTAATCTTTTTTAATCTATTTTATTATCTTAATATTAATCTTATTTATATTAATTAAATTAATAAAAGCTTGATATAGCTTTCTCTTTATTATTATATTAATCGGATTAGTTGAACTATCAATTCAGATTACTTCAATAATCTCTTTTTATTCATAGGATTAACGCAATACTATAATGTTAATCATTAGTCTCTTTTTACTAGTTATTCCTAGTTTTATAAATAGATTGTATAGCAACTTAGAATTAGTATATAAAACTAATGGAATCTTCTTGCCAAGAATAGCGCTAATTATAGAAGTAATTGCTATACCGATATCGAATTCTTAAACTAATCCGTATAATTCAAATACTAAAATATTATATATAACTCTTTTATATTTAATGGATGATTAGTAAATAATATTAGTATTATTATATTTATTTATCATAATAATTACATAGCCTATTTAAGATAAATAGTCTTTGTTATTCGTAAAAGAAACATTAGTAAAAACAATAATCTTGAGTGAATTCAAATCAAGTGATATATAGTTAAGTTCTCTAATAGAATTTTCTTTTTGCCACTTAATACGCTTATTTAACGCCGCAATATTATCCTTATTGGGTTATATTATCTATACAGCCATTAACAAATCAAAAGATACTTCAGGTTAATATATAATTGCGATATATACACTACAAGCTTATTATACAATATATTAATCATATATAAAAGCATACTTTCGGACTTTGCCACATATCCCATAAATATCCATTGATTTTATAAAAATAGATTATAGATTGTCATATTGCTTTTATTAATTAAAATAAATATTATTATTTTTAAATATAAAAGTAATATTATTAAACTTTAGTAAATGATTATAAATTAGTTCCTCGCAATCCTTAGCCATAAAGCTAGCCTGCTTGAATTACTCATTCTCAGTCTGTATAAATATACTATCTCCAATAATAAATGTATCATCTATTTGAAATCCTATAATGTCAAATCTAATTTCTTTATCATTAATGTATAAAAGATAAGGGTTATATATAGATTATTATATCTTAAGCTTTTTATAATGATGAGTATGGTATATTTGAAATTAATGATTTTCTACCTCTAAAACACTATATAATAATTTAATAATAAATAGAATTATACTAATTAATAAATTTATTTCTTCCGAAGTATATATATAGAAAATGCAATGTAGATTCGAAGTTAATTGAATATATACTTAAATAATATCTCGAATATATATACCTATTTTACTTTCTTTTTGAGTACTTATAACTAATAAAACTAAAATGTATTAATACAATTGTTGAATTATTGGTAATTATATCAAAATAAAAGTTTTATTAATATTATTATATATCTAAATAACTAATTATAATTTGTGGAATTCAGTATTCATTCTTTTATTTTTAATCTTATTAATAAAATGTAATTTGAAAATTCATGTATTGGAAGGAATATCTGATAATGGTACAACTTTAAATATATCCTTAGCTATCAAATTGTTAATCTCCTTTTTCCTGGAATTCTTGTATAGGGTTAAATCCGGGAGATTAATAACAAAGCAATCAGGGTATTTATTTTATATATGAGCTCAAATTTGAGATATAATTATTTATAGGAAAGATAATGGTATAAGCATTCAGCCATTTTTGAATAGATTCAAAAAGAATTTCTCAGTATTTATAATGTGTATAATAGATGTATTAAAAACAGATATTATAATTTTGCTAGATTTTGGCAAAATTATCTTATCACCATTAATTTGTTCTAAAATATAATTATTTTGATTATTTGAATTAAGAGAATCAATGTTAATATAATCAGTTTTATTATATATATAATATAATCTTATTAATATAAAATGAAATCTCGTGGGTTTATAGGGTAGATTAAGTATATATGTCTCTTCATTTATATTAAGAAGTGAGAATAATTCTTTTTATTCTCCAATAACTATTTCATTGCCCTCTCTCCATACCAAAATAGTATTATTTGATAATAATTTATAGAATATAATTGTAAAGGAGTTATTGCATATATTTAGAACTTTTTATATTTATATTAAACTGTATAGCTTATATATCTCTATTATAACTCTAAAGATTGTAATAGCTTACTGTTGAATAATAGATATTAAGAGGCTAATATTAACTATACAGAGAAATACACTAAAAACAAGTAAAATAGGTATTAATCCATTAGGCCCAATTGTATTATTAATAGCTTTTACAATTATCTGAAGTATAGCTACTTTGCTTATATCTAATTTATAAATTTCATTATAAATAATCTCATAAGATTTACACAATAATACATAAAATCTTTCAATAATATTAATTAAGTAATATACTTCCACTGGAATTGTTTTTATTTAAATAATTATTAATATAGTATATTATTAAAATTCTTTTTTAATAAAGTTGGTGTTGGTGTTGTAAATGATATATTTTGGTGAACCAATATATATATCAATTTAATATTTATGGAGTTTATTTTATATATACTTCGCGAATATATTATTTAATTATTAAACAACTTAAAAGTGTATAGCTTTATTAATAATATATAAAATGGGATTGTTATTAATATAAAATATATTAATGAGTATTGTATGGTTAAATTCGAAATTTTTATTGGATAAAGAAAACTTAAATTTGCCAGGTAACTTACTATAAATTTGATAGTGGTAATAAAACTTTATAAATTATTTAATTATTTCAAAATCTTTATCATATTTTAAACATTTAAATATTTTATAGAACTTACGGGTAGATAAATAACTAAATCATTAATGTATATATCACAGTTTAACTTCTATAAGGTAATACTCACTATTATTTATAAAGTAATTAATTAACTCTTGAATATTAATATTTCAAAATAGAAATGTATAATCGAATTATCAATAGATAGGATAGATACTCTTAGATATAATAGTAACATTATTAAGGTTATTATACTTAAATTTGAGTGAATTTATATCCGTTAGGTAGAATAAAAATAAAATATTGACTTTTATTATATTTTATTTTATAACATTGAATAAAAGTTTCATTTAGAAAAAATCAATGGAAATAGTTGCTTCGATTTTATATTGAATTATTATTTAGCCAATAGTAGTATAATTATACTTAATATTCTTAATCTTTTTTTATATCAAATATTAATTATATCTAATAATAGATTTCTAAGCCGCACCTATATTAATTATAATTCTAAAGAACTTATCTTTATAATATCTTTTATTGCTTATAATAAATATTTCAGTTATTAATATATAAGTACTTATAGTATTATTAAGATTAATTACTACTGAAGATCCATTATAAACATTTATTAATATAAAAAACATTCTGGAAACCTTTTTAGAATTATTTATATCAATGAAATACTAGTTAATAAGATAATTATTATCGCTATTATTATTATTTTAATTATTTTCTTATTTGATATTAATGAGGAACTGATTATATCATTTTGTAAAACTTTTATTATTGAGATCATTATATTTGTTATAATAATTTGTTTTTAAATAATTTTTTTTCTTCTATATATACTTGTAGTATCTACAGCCCTTCTTCTTATAATTAAAGAAATAACAATTGTCCTTGCCTTTATCAAATAATATAGAAAAAGATTATTTATTGGTATATTTATTATAAGATTTTCAAAAAAAGATATTCGAAAATCTTAAAGATTTATTATTATAAAAACATCAATCTATAAGAAACATCTTAGTTAATATATTTTACCTTAGGAATATCTTTTAATAAAAGTTAATAATCTATTTAATTTAATTAATCAAATCTAAAACATTCAAACAAAAATTATATATTATAAAATAATACTTTGAAATACTATTGTATATGGACAGAATCTTAATATAGTATAATTAAAGATTATATATAATCGCGGGAATAGTATACTAAAGGAAGTATA
The DNA here is from genome assembly GCA_004786125.1 of Botrytis tulipae. Taxonomy (NCBI): domain Eukaryota; kingdom Fungi; phylum Ascomycota; class Leotiomycetes; order Helotiales; family Sclerotiniaceae; genus Botrytis; species Botrytis tulipae. The sequence goes on from PQXH01000279.1 coordinate 39,793, forward strand.
AATCTATAATCATTGTATTAAATATTTTCTAAAGATTTATAACGTAACGTATGGGGAACTCGGACATATGGGGAACTCGGACACTTTTAGCCCA